>MU679950.1:13329-28315 GCA_026770625.1 Nicotiana glauca | reverse complement strand
ATTCATATTCCTTGCACCCTTTTTAAGTTATCAACAATAGCACCTTGATCATATTGGAATTCATCTTTTGCAATTATAGGGTCACAACACCAATTCATGTAAAGTACCAATCACAGAAAGAATCCAAAGTTCAATCTTACCTCATTTACACAGCCACTTACTTCACTTCAAAATATATTTGTACATTACCAACAACTATCCACAATCAATTAAATACATTTCTACGCATAAGAACATATCGGAGTATCAACCATAAAGAGTTTTCTCACACAATTTGGCATCAAAACCTCAATTTAAACTTGACTTGACGTCTAGGCATTTTAGCACATGGTTCCCATTTTTTCGCATATCCTCATTTACCAAGAATAACCTATTAAAAACATTGAGGTACATCTTTCACATATGTTCTTGCAACACCCCAAATCCTTTGAAATAATGAATACTACATAAATCAAATTCCGTACTTACAACATACGCAGGGGCACCATGGGAGCTTAATTTCTTAGAAGAGGGAGTTTTAGCCATACATACCTCGTCTAAGCTTTCCTTAAGTTACTATAACGTTACGGAAATTCTAGCAATTCCAATCTAGTTTGAAACATAATAAAATTTAACACAAATTAGAAAAGTATTCATGGTTTCAGCTCATTTGAGCATTTTATCAAATACTAGTTGAGCATCTTGATTTCAAATCTATTTTACAAGGTTTCCTTCATTTCCCAACTCAATATTTACCTATTTATGTTAAGCAATCTTCCCATGAACCTAAGTTGTACATGCATGTATACATAATAGTGTTACACCCAATAATCATACCTTAATACCCCATCATATACTCCAAACTTGAAATTAAANTCTAAAATACTCTCACCTCTCTCTAAAATCAGTAGGAAATGACCCCAAATGAAGCCCCAAAGGCTATATATCAAAATGGGGTAGGGTTATAAAAATTAGAGAATTAACCCTCCGATGTCAATTATGCTGTAGCAGAATGCCCCGCAGAATGAACATGCGGGCCGCATAATGCACCGCAAAATCGGTGCCCAAAAATGAGCTATAGTGGTTCAATCTACGGTCAAAATGCGGACCGCAGAACGACAATGCGGACCGCGGAATGAAAATGCGGACCGCAGATCTGACATGACACCGGATCGCATTTTCCAGCCTTTGGTAATTCGATCATAACTTTGTGTAGGAATGTCCAAATGACAAACGGTTTGAAGCTTTGGAAACTAGACTCAAAGATCTTTCATTTGATATACTATTCACCATAAAACCTTATACATAATTATATATGCCCATTCAAAGTGGGGGCTTGTGCGAACTCATTTGAAATCTTAGCCTGTAATGGACTTTTCCCAATTTTTTCTTAGACTTAGGCCTTTCCTGGGACCCCAAATCACTTACCATAAGACTTATACACATATTTACCAAATCCAATGGATGTAAAACATATTAGTAGCATATAAACATATTATAAAAAGCCTGCGTGACACTATAAAATCCTAAATTACTTAGCGATATTTTCCGGGGCCTTACAGGCCCTATGTCTAAAAGGCTCAATTCAGGGATTGGAGCCCTAATGGTTGCAAAAGGCAACTAGGGAATGGAGGCCTTATGTCTAAAAGGCTCAACTCAGTGATTGGAGCCCTTATGTTGGCAAAAAGGCGACTAGGGAATAGAGGCCTTGTGTCTAAAAAGGCTCACCTCAGGGATTGGAGCCCTTATGTTGGAAAAGGCGACTAGGGAATGGAGGCCCTATGTCTAAAAAGGCACAACTCAGGAATTGGAGCTCTAACGTTGGCAAAAGGTGACTAGGGAATGGAGGCCCTATGTCTAAAAAGGCTCAACTCAGGGATTAGAGCCCTAATATTGGCAAACGGCGACTAGGGAATGGAGGCCCTATGTCTAAAAAGTCTCAACGCAGGGATTGGAGCCCTAATGTTGGCAAAATAGACTAGGGAATGGAGGCCCTATGTCTAAAAAGGCACAACTCAGGGATTGAAGCCCTAATGGTTGCAAAAGGCGACTAGGGAATGGAGGCCTTATGTCTAAAAGGCTCAACTCAGGGATAGGAGCCCTACTGTTGGCAACAAGGAGACTAGGGAATAGAGGCCTTATGTCTAAAAAGGCTCAACTCAGGGATGGGAGCCCTAATGTTGGCAAACGGCGACTAGGGAATGGAGGACCTATGTCTAAAAAGGCTCAACGCAAGGATTGAAGCCCTAATGTTGGAAAAATGGAATAGGGAATGGAGGCCCTATGTCTAAAAAGGCACAACTTAGGGATTGGAGCCCTAATGGTTGCAAAAGGCAACTAGGGAATGGAGGCCTTATGTCTAAAAGGCTCAACTCAGGGATTGGAGCCTTAATGTTGGCAACAAGGCGACTAGAGAATGGAGGCCCTATGTCTAAAAAGGCTCAACTCAAGGATTGGAGCCCTAATGTTAACAAACGACGACTAGGGAATGGAGGCCCTATGTCTAAAAAGGCTCAACTCAGGATCGGAGCCCTAATGTTGGCAAAATGGACTAGGGAATAGAGGCCTTATGTCTAAAAAGGCTCAACTCAGGGATTGGAGCCCTAAAGTTGGCAAACGACAACTAGGGAATGGAGGCCCTATGTCTAAAAAGGTACAACTCAGGGATTGGAGCCCTAATGTTGGCAAAAGGCGATAAGGGAATGAAGGCCTTATGTCTAAAAAGGCTTAACTCAGGGATTGGAGCCCTAATATTGGCAAACGGCGACTAGGGAATGGAGGCCCTATGTCTAAAAAGGCTAGAAGCAGGGACTGCAGCCCTAATGTAGGCAAAAGACGAATAGGGAATGAAGGCCCTACATCTAAAAAGGCACAACTCAGGGATCGGAGCCCTAATATTGGCAAAATGCGACTAGGGAATGGAAGCCTTATGTCTAAAAAGGCTCAACTTAGGGATTGGAGCCCTAATGTTGGCAAAAGGCGACTAGGGAATGGAGGCCCTATGTCTAAAAAGGCACAACTCAAGGACTGGAGCCCTAATATTGGTAAAAGGCGACTAGGGAATGGAGGCCCTATGCCTAAAAAGGCACAACTCAGGGATTGGATCCCTAATTGTTGCAAAAGGCGACTAGGGAATGGAGGCCTTATGTCTAAAAGGCTCAACTCAGGGATTGGAGCCCTCATGGTGGCAAAAAGGTGACTAGGGATTAAGGCCCTATGTCTAAAAAGGCTCACCTCAGGGAGTAGAGCCCTTATGTTGGTAAAGGCGACTAGGGAATGGAGACACTATGTCTAAAAAGGCACAACTCAGGAATTGGAGCCCTAACGTTGGCAAAAGGTGACTAGGGAATGGAGGCCCTACCTCTAAAAAGGCACAACTCAGGGATTGGATACCTAATATTGGCAACAAGGCTACTAGGGAATGGAGGCCCTATGTCTAAAAAGGTTCAACTCAGATATTGGAGCCCTAATGTTGGCAAACGACGACTAGGGAATGGAGGCCCTATGTCTAAAAAGACTTAACGCAGAGATTGGAGCCCTAATGTTGGCAAAAGGCGACTAGGGAATGGAGGCCCTATGTCTAAAAAGGCACAACTCAGGGATTGAAGCCCTAGTGTTGGCAAAAGGCAACTACGGAATGGGGGCCCTATGTCTAAAATGCACAACTCAGGGATTGAAGCCCTAATGTTGGCAAAGGGCAACTAGGGGATGGAGGCCCTATGTCTAAAAGGCACAACTCAGGGACTGGAGCCCTATTGTTGGCAAAAGGCGACAAGGGAATGGAGGCCCTATGTCTAAAAGGCTCAACTCAGGGATTGGAGCCCTAATATGGCAAAAGGCGACTAGGGAATTGAGGCCCTATAAAAAGGCACAATTCAGGTATTAGAGCCCTAATGTTGGCAAAAGGTGACTAGGGAATGGAGGCCCTATGTCTAATACGCACAACTCAGGGATTGGAGCCCTAAGGTTTGCAAAAGGCGACTAGGGAAAGGAGGCCCTATGTCTAAAAAGGCTCTACTCAGAGATTGGAGCCCTAATGTTGGCAAAAGTCAACTAAGGAATGGAGGTCCTATGTCTAAAAGGCTCAACTCAGGGATTGGAGCCCTAATGTTGGAAAAAGGGGACTAGGGAATGGAGGCCCTATGTCTAAATAGGCACAACTCAGGGATTAGAGCCCTAATAGTTGCAAAAGGCGACTAGGGAATGGAGGCCTTATGTCTAAAAAGGCTCAACTCAGGGATTGGAGCCCTAATGTTGGCAAACGGCGACTAGGGAATGGAGGCCATATGTCTAAAAAGGCTCAATGCAGGGATTGCAGCCCTAACGTTGGCAAAAGGCGATTAGGGAATGGCGAACCTACGTCTAAAAATGCACATCTCAGGATCAGGGCCCTAATATTGGCAAAACGGACTAGGGAATGGAGGCCTTATGTCTAAAAAGGCTCAACTCAGGGATTGGAGCCCTAATGTTAGCAAACGACAGCTAGGGAATGGAGGCCCAATGTCTAGAAGGCACATCTCAGGGATTGAAACCCAAATGTTGGCGAAAGGCGACTAGGGAATGGTGGGCCTATGTCTAAAAGTCTCAACTCAGGGATTAGAGCACTAATGTTGGCAAAAGGCGACTAGGGAATGGATGCCCTATGTCTAAAAGGCACAACTTAGTGATTGGAGCCCTAATGCTTGCAAAAGGCGACTAGGGAATGGAGGCCCAATGTCCAAAAAGGCTCATCTCAGGGATTGGAACCCTAATGTTTGCAAAATTCAACTAGGGAATAGAGGCCCTATGTCTAAAAAGGCAAAACTCAGGAATTGGAGCCCTAACATTGGCAAAAGGTGACTAGGGAATGGAGGCCCTATGTCTAAAAAGGCACAACTCAGGGATTGGAGCCCTAATATTGGCAAACGGCGACTAGGAAATGGATGCCCTATGTCTAAAAAGGCTGGACACAGGGATTGCAGCCCTAATGTTTGCAAAAGGCGACTAGGGAATGGAGGCCCTACGTCTAAAAAGGCACAACTCAGGAATCGGAGCCCTAACGTTGGCAAAAGGTGACTAGGGGATGGAGGTCCTATGTCTAAAATGCTTAACTCAGGGATTGGAGCCCTAGTGTTGGCAAAAAGGCGACTAGGGAATACAGGCTCTATGTCCAAAAAGGCTCATCTCAGGGATTGGAGCCTTAATGTTGGCAAAAGGCGACTAGGGAATAGAGGCCCTATGTCTAAAAGGCTCAACTCAGGGATTGGAGACCTGATGTTGGCAAAAGGCTAGTAGGAAATGGAGACGCTATGTCTTAAAAAGATCAACTTAGGGATTGGAGCCCTAATATTGGCAAAAGGCGACTAGGGAATGGAGGCGTTATGTCTAAAAAGGCTCAACTCAGGGATTGGAGTCATAATGATGGCAAAAGGCGACTAGGGAATGGAGGCCCTATGTCTAAAAGGCTCAACTCAGGGATTGGAGCCTTAATATTGGCAAAAGGCGACTAGTGAATGGAGGCCTTATGTCTAAAAGGCTCAACTCAGGGATTGGAGCCCTAATGTTGGCAAAAAGTGACTAGGGAATGGAGGCCCTATGTCTAAACAGGCTTTACTCCAGGATTGGAGCCCTAATGTTGGCAAACGACGATTAGGGAAAAGAGGCCCTATGTCTAAAAGGCTGAACTCAGGGATTGGAGCCCTAATGGTTGCAAAAGGCAACTAGGGAATTGAGGCCCTATGTCTAAAAAGGCACAATTCATGTATTGGAGCCCTAATGTTGGCAAAAGGCGACTAGGGAATAAAGGCCCTATGTCTAATACGCACAACTCAGGGATTGGAGCCCTAAGGTATGCAAAAGTCGACTAGGGAATGGAGGCCCTATGTCTAAAAGGCACAACTCAGGAATTGGAGCCCTAACATTGACAAAAGGTGACTAGGGAATGGAGGCCCTATGTCAAAAAAGACACAACTCAGGGATTGGAGCACTAATGTTGGCAAAATGCGACAAGGGAATGGAGGCCTTATGTCTAAAAAGGCTTAACTCAGGGATTGGTGCCCTAATGTAGGCAAACGGCGACTAGGGAATGTAGGCCCTATGTCTAAAAAGGCTCAACGCAGGGATTGCATCCCTAATGTTGGCAAAAGAAGACTAGGGAATGGAGGCCCTACGTCTAAAAAGGCACAACTCAGGGATCGGAACCCTAATGTTTGAAAAATGCGACTAGGGAATGGAGGCCTTATGTCTAAAAAGTCTCAACGCGGGGATTGCAGCCCTAATATTGGCAACAAGACGACTAGACAATGGAGGCACTATGTCTAAAAAGGCACAATTCAGGCATTGGAGCCCTAATGTTGGCAAAAGGCGACTAGGGAATGATGGCCCTATGTCTAAAAGGCTGAACTCAGGGATTGGAGCCCTAATGTTGGCAAAAGGCGACCAGAGGATGGAGGCCCTATGTCTAAAAAGGCAAAACTCTGGGATTGGAGTTCTAATGTTGGCAAAAGGCGACCAGAGGATGGAGGCCCTATGTCTAAAAAGGCAAAACTCTGGGATTGGAGTTCTAATGTTGGCAAAAGGCGACCAGAGGATGGAGGCCCTATGTCTAAAAAGGCAAAACTCTGGGATTGGAGTTCTAATGTTGGCAAAAGGCGACCAGAGGATGGAGGCCCTATGTCTAAAAAGGCAAAACTCTGGGATTGGAGTTCTAATGTTGGCAAAAGGCGACCAGAGGATGGAGGCCCTATGTCTAAAAAGGCAAAACTCTGGGATTGGAGTTCTAATGTTGGCAAAAGGCGACCAGAGGATGGAGGCCCTATGTCTAAAAAGGCAAAACTCTGGGATTGGAGTTCTAATGTTGGCAAAAGGCGACCAGAGGATGGAGGCCCTATGTCTAAAAAGGCAAAACTCTGGGATTGGAGTTCTAATGTTGGCAAAAGGCGACCAGAGGATGGAGGCCCTATGTCTAAAAAGGCAAAACTCTGGGATTGGAGTTCTAATGTTGGCAAAAGGCGACCAGAGGATGGAGGCCCTATGTCTAAAAAGGCACAATTCAGGCATTGGAGCCCTAATGTTGGCAAAAGGCGACTAGGGAATGATGGCCCTATGTCTAAAAGGCTCAACTTCGGGATTAGAGCCCTATTGTTGGCAAAAGGGGACAAGGGAATGGAGGCCCTATGTCTAAAAAGGCACAACTCAGTTATTGGAGCCCTAATGCTGGCAAAAGGCGACTAGGGAATGGAGGCCCTATGTCTAAAAAGGCAAAACTCTGGGATTGGAGTTCTAATGTTGGCAAAAGGCGACCAGAGGATGGAGGCCCTATGTCTAAAAGGCACAACTCAGGGATTGGAACCCTAGTGTTGGCAAAAGGCGACTAGGGAATGGAGGCCCTATTTCTAAACGGCTTAACTCAGGGATTAGAGCCCTCATATTGGCAAAAGGCGACGAGGCAATGAAGGCGCTAAGTCTAAAAAGGCTCAACTCATGGATTGGAGCCCTAATATTGGCAAAAGTCGACTAGGAAATGGAGGCCCTATGTCAAAAAGGCTCAACTCAGGGATTGGAGACCTAACGTCTGCAAAAGGCGACTAGGGAAAGGAGGCCCTATGTCTAAAAAGGCTTTACTCAAGGATTGGAGCCCTAATGTTGGCAAACGGCGATAAATGAATGGAGGCCCAATGTCCAAAAAGGCTCATCTCATGGATTGGAGCCCTAATGTTGGCAAAAGGCAACTAGGGAATGGAAGCCCTATGTCTAAAAAGGCACAACTCAGGAATTGGAGCCCTAACATTGGCAAAAGGTAACTAGGGAATGATTGGAGCCCTAATGTTGGCAACAAGGCGACTAGGGAATGGAGGCCTTATGTCTAAAATGGCTCAACTCATGGATTCAAGCCCTAATGTTGGCAAACGGCAACTAGGGAATGGAGGCCCTATGTCTAAAAAGGTTCAAGGCAGGGATTGGAGCCCTAATGTTGGAAAAAAGCAACTAGGGAATGGAGGCCCTATGTCTAAAAAGGCACAACTCAGGGATTGGAGCCTTAATGTTGGCAAAAGGCGACTAGGGAATGGAGGCCTTATGTCTAAAAAGGCTCAACTCAAGGATTGGAGCCCTAATGTTGGCAAACGGCGACTAGGAAATGGAGGCCCTAAGTCTAAAAAGGCTCAATACAGGGATTGCAGCCCTAATGTTGGCAAAAGGCGATTAGGGAATGGCGGCCCTACGTCTAAAAAGGTACATCTCAGGATCAGAGCCCTAATGTTGGCAAAATGGACTGGGGAACGGAGGCCTTATGTCTAAAAAGGCTTAACTCAGGGATCGGATCCCAAATGTTGGCAAACGACAACTAGGGAATAGAGGCCCTATGTCTAAAAAGGCACGACTCAGGGATTGGAGCCCTAATGTTGGCAAAAGATGACAAGAGATTGGAGGCCTTATGTCTAAAAAGGCTTAACTCAGGGATTGGAGCCCTAATGTTGGCAAACGGCGACTAGAGAGTGGAGGCCCTATGTCTAAAAAGACTCAACGCAGGGATTGCAGCCCTAATGTTGGCAAAAGGCGACTAGGGAATGGAGGCCCTACGTCTAAAAAGGCACAACTCAGGGATCGGAGCCCTAATGTTGGCAAAATGCGACTAGACAATGGAAGCCTTATGTCTAAAAAAGCTCAACTCAGGGATTGGAGCCCTAATATTGGAAAAAGGCGACGTGGGAATGAAGGCCCTATGTCTAAAAAGGCACAAATCAGGGATTGGAGGCCTAATATTGGAAAAAGGCTACTAGGGCATGGAGGCCCTATGTCTAAAAGGGACAACTCAGGGATTGGAACCTAAATGTTGGAAAAAGGCGACTAGGGAATGTAGGCCCTATGTCTAAAAAGCTCAACTCAGGGATTAGAGCCCTAATGTTGGAAAAAGGCGACTAGGGAATGGAGGCCCTATGTCTAAAATGGCACAACTCAATGATTGGAGCCCTAATGCTGGCAAAAGACGACTATGGAATGGAGGCCCAATGTCCAAAAAGGCTCATTTCAGGGATTGGAGCCCTAATGTTGGCAAAAGGCAACTAGGAAATGGAGGTCCTATGTCTAAAAAGGCACAACTCAGGAATTGGAGCCCTAACATTGGCAAAAGGTGACTAGGGAATGGAGGCCCTATGTCTAAAAAGGCACAACTCAGGGATTGGAGCCCTAATGTTGGCAAAAAGGCGACTAGGGAATGGAGGCCCTATGTCTAAAAAGGCACAACTCAGGGATTGGAGCCCTAATGCTGGCAAAAGGCGACTAGGGAATGGAGGACCTATGTCTAAAAAGGCACAACTCTAGGATTGGAGTCCTAATGTTGGCAAAAGGCGACTAGGGGATGGAGGCTCTATGTCTAAAAGGCACAACTCAGGGATTAGAACCCTAATGTTAGCGAAAGGCAACTAGAGAATGGAGGCCCTATGTCTAAAAGTCTTAACTCAGGGATTAGAGCCCTAATATTGGCAAAAGGCGACGAGGGAATTGAGGCGCTATGTCTAAAAAGGATCAACTCATGGATTGGAGCCCTAATATTGGCAAAAGTCGACTAGGGAATGGAGGCCCTATGTCTAAAAGGCTCAACTCAGGGATTGGAGCCCTAATGTCTGCAAAAGGCGAGCAGGGAATGGAGGCTCTATGTCTAAAAAGGCTTTACTCAAGGATTGGAGACCTAATATTGGCAAACGGCGATTAGGGAATGGAGGCCCAATGTCCAATAAGGCTCATCTCAGGGATTGGATCCCTAATGTTGGCAAAAGGCAACTAGGGAATGGAGGCCCTATGTCTAAAAAGTCACAACTCAGGAATTGGAGCCCTAACATTGGCAAAAAGTGACTAGGGAATGGAGGCCCTATGTCTAAAAAGGCACAACTCAGGGATTGGAGCCCTAATGTTGGCAACAAGGCGACTAGGGAATGGAAGCCCTATGTCTAAAAAGGCTCAACTTAGGGATTGGAGCCATAATGTTGGCAAATGGCGATTAGGGAATGGAGGCCCTATGACTAAAAAGGTTTAACGCAGGGATTGGAGCCCTAATATTGGCAAAAGGCAACTAGGGAATTGAGGCCCTATGTCTAAAAAGGCAAAACTCAAGGATTGGAGCCCTAATGTTGGCAAACGGCGACTAGGGAATGGAGGCCTTATGTCTAAAAAGGCTCAACTCATGGATTCGAGCCCTAATGTTGGCAAACGGCGACTAGGGAATGGAGGCCCTATGTCTAAAAAGGTTCAAGGCAGGGATTGGAGCCCTAATGTTGGAAAAAAGCAACTAGGGAATGGAGGCCCTATGTCTAAAAAGGCACAACTCAGGGATTGGAGCCCTAATGTTGGCAAAAGGCGACTAGGGAATGGAGGCTTTATGTCTAAAAAGGCTAAACTTAGGGATTGAAGCCCTAATGTTGGCAAACGGCGACTAGAGAATGGAGGCCCTATGTCTAAAAGGCTCAAATCAGGGATTGGAGCCCTAATGTCTGCAAAAGGCGACCAGGGAATGGAGGCTCTATGTCTAAAAAGGCTTTACTCAAGGATTGGAGACCTAATATTGGCAAACGGCAATTAGGGAATGGAGCCCCAATGTCCAAAAAGGCTCATCTCAGGGATTGGATCCCTAATGTTGGCAAAAGGCAACAAGGGAATGGAGGCCCTATGTCTAAAAAGTCACAACTCAGGAATCGGAGCCCTAACATTGGCAAAAGGTGACTAGGGAATGGAGGCCCTATGTCTAAAAAGGCACAACTCAGGGAATGGAGCCCTAATGTTGGCAACAAGGCGACTAGGGAATGGAAGCCCTATGTCTAAAAAGGCTCAACTTAGAGATTGGAGCCATAATGTTGGCAAATAGCGATTAGGGAATGGAGGCCCTATGTCTAAAAAGGTTTAACGCAGGGATTGGAGCCGTAATGTTGGCAAAAGGCAACTAGGGAATGGAGGCTCTGTGGCTAAAAAGGCAAAACACAGGGATTGGAGCCCTAATGTTGGCAAAAGGCGACTAGGGAATGGAGGCCTTATGCCTAAAAAGGCTCAACTCAGGGATTGGAGCCCTAATGTTGGCAAACGGTGACTAGGGAATGGAGGCCCTATGTCTAAAAAGGCTCAATGTAGGGATTGCAGCCCTAATGTTGGCAAAAGGCGATTAGGGAATGGCAGCCCTATGTCTAAAAAGGCACATCTCAGGATTAGAGCCCTAATATTGGCAAAATGGACTAGGGAATTGAGGCCTTATGTCTAAAAAGGCTCAACTCAGGGATCTGATACCTAATGTTAGCAAAGGACAACTAGGGAATGGAGGCCCTATGTCTAAAAAAGCACAACTCAGGGATTGGAGCCCTAATGTTCGCAAAAGGCGACAAGATAATGGAGTCCTTATGTCTAAAAAGGCTTAACTCGGGGATCTGAGACCTAATGTTGGCAAACGGTGACTAGGAAATGGAGGCCTTATGTCAAAACAGGCTCAACGCAGGGATTGCAGCCCTAATGTTGGCAAAAGGTGACTAGGGAATGGAGGCCCTACGTCTAACAAGGCACAACTTAGGGATCGGAGCCCTAATGTTGGCAAAATGCGACTAGAGAATGGAGGCCTTATGTCTAAAAAGGCTCAACTCAGGAATTGGAGCCCTAATGTTGGCAAAATGTGACTAGGGAATGAAGGCCCTATGTCTAAAAAGGCACAACTCAGGGATTGGAGCCCTAATATTGGCAAAAGGCTACTAGGGGATGGAGGCCCAATGTCTAAAAGGCACAACTTAGGGATTGAAACCCAAATGTTGGCGAAAGGCGACTAGGGAATGTAGGCCCTATGTCTAAAAGGCTCAACTCAGGGATTAGAGCCCTAATGTTGGAAAAAGGCGACTAGGGAATGGAGGCCCTATGTCTAAAATGGCACAACTCAGTGATTGGAGCCCTAATGCTGGCAAAAGACGACTATGGAATGGAGGCCCAATGTCCAAAAAGGCTCATCACAGGGATTGGAGCCCTAATGTTGGCAAAAGGCAACTAGGGAATGGAGGTCCTATGTCTAAAAAGGCACAACTCAGGAAT
Source organism: Nicotiana glauca (assembly GCA_026770625.1). Classification (NCBI taxonomy): domain Eukaryota; kingdom Viridiplantae; phylum Streptophyta; class Magnoliopsida; order Solanales; family Solanaceae; genus Nicotiana; species Nicotiana glauca. The sequence continues at coordinate 16,303 of MU679950.1, read as the reverse complement.
TGGAGCCCTAACGTTGGCAAAAGGTTACTAGGGAATGGAGGCCCTATGTCTAAAAAGGCAAAACTCAGGGATTGGAGCCCTAATGTTGGAAACAAGGCGACTAGGGAATGGAGGCCCAATGTCTAAAAAGGCACAATTCAGGCATTGGAGCCCTAATGTTGGAAAAAGGCGACGAGGGAATGATGGCCCTATGTCTAAAAGGCTCAACAAAGGGATTAGAGCTCTAATGTTGGCAAAAGGCGACTAGGGAATGGAGGCCCTATGTCTAAAAAGGCACAACTCAGGGATTGGAGCCCTAATGCTGGCAAAAGGCGACTAGGGAATGGCGGCCCTATGTCTAAAAAGGCACAACTCTGGGATTGGAGTGCTAATGTTGGCAAAAGGCGACTAGGGGATGGAGGCCCTATGTCTAAAAGGCACAACTCAGGGATTGGAACCCTAATGTTGGCGAAAGGCAACTAGGGAATGGAGGCCCTATGTCTAAAAGTCTTAACTTAGGGATTAGAGCCCTAATGTTGGCAAAAGGCGACGAGGGAATGGAGGCACTATGTCTAAAAAGGCTCAACTCATGGATTGGAGCCCTAATATTGGCAAAAGTCGACTAGGGAATGGAGGCCCTATGTCTAAAAGGCTCAACTCAGGTATTGGAGCCCTAATGTCTGCAAAAGGCGACCAGGGAATAGAGGCTCTATGTCTAAAAAGGATTTACTCAAGGATTGGAGACCTAATGTCGGCAAACAGCGATTAGGGAATGGAGGACCAATGTCCAAAAAGACTCATCTCGGGGATTGGATCCGTAATGTTGGCAAAAGGCAACTAGGGAATGGAGGCCCTATGTCTAAAAAGTCACAACTCAGGAATTGGAGCCCTAACATTGGCAAAAGGTGACTAGGGAATGGAGGCCCTATGTCTAAAAAGGCACAACTCAGGGATTGGAGCCCTAATGTTGGCAACAAGGCGACTAGGGAATGGAAGACCTATGTCTAAAAAGGCTCAACTCAGGGATTGGAGCCACAGTGTTGGCAAATGGCGATTAGGGAATGGAGGCCCTATGTCTAAAAAGGTTTAACGCAGGGACTGGAGGCCTAATGTTGGCAAAAGGCAACTAGGGAATGGAGGCCCTGTGTCTAAAAAGGCAAAACTCAGGGATTGGAGCCCTAATGTTGGCAAAAGGCGACTAGGGAATGGAGGCCTTATGCCAAAAAAGCTCAACTCAGGGATTGGAGCCCCAATGTTGGTAAACGGCGACTAGGGAATGGAGGCCCTATGTCTAAAAAGGCTCAATGCAGGGATTGCAGCCCTAATGTTGGCAAAAGGCGATTAGGGAATGGCGACCCTATGTCTAAAAAGGCACATCTCAGTATCAGAGCCCTAATGTTGGCAAAATGGACTACGGAATTGAGGCCTTATGTCTAAAAAGGCTCAACTCAGGGATCGGATACCTAATGTTGGCAAACGACAACTAGGGAATAGAGGCCCTATGTCTAAAAAGGCACAACTCAGGGATTGGAGCCCTAATGTTGGCAAAAGGCGACAAGGGAATGGAGGCCTTATGTCTAAAAAGGCTTAACTCGGGATTTGGAGATCTAATGTTGGCAAACGGCGACTAGGAAATGGAGGCCTTATGTCAAAACAGGCTCAACGTAGGGATTGCAGCCCTAATGTTGGCAAAAGGTGACTAGGGAATGGAGGCCCTTCATCTAACAAGGCACAACTCAGGGATCAGAGCCCTAATGTTGGCAAAATGCGACTAGAGAATGGAGGCCTTATGTCTAAAAAGGCTCAACTCAGGGATTGGAGCCCTAATGTTGGCAAAAGGCGACTAGGGAATGAACGCCCTATGTCTAAAAAGGTACAACTCAGGGATTAGAGCTCTAATATTGGCAAAAGGCTACTAGGGGATGGAGGCCCAATGTCTAAAAGGCACAACTCATGGATTGAAACCCAAATGTTGGCGAAAGGTGACTAGGGAATGGTGGCCCTATGTCTAAAAGTCTCTACTCAGGGATTAGAACCCTAATGTTGGGAAAAGGCGACTAGGGAATGGAGGCCCTATGTCTAAAAAGGCACAACTCAGTGATTGGAGCCTTAATGCTGGCAAAAGGCGACTAGGGAATGGAGGCCCAATGTCCAAAAAGGCTCATCTCAGGGATTGGAGACCTAATGTTGGCAAAATTCAACTAGGGAATGGAGGCCCTTTGTCTAAAAAGGCCAAACTCCGGAATTGGAGCCCTAACATTGGCAAAAGGTGACTAGGGAATGGAGGCCCTATGTCTAAAAAGGCACAACTCCGGGATTGGAGCCCTAATGTTGGCAACAAGGCAACTAGGGAATGGAGGCCCTATGTCTAAAAAGGTCAAAAGGCTACTAGGGAATGGAGGAGCTGTGTCTTAAAAGGCTCAACTTAGGGATTGGAGCCCCAATGTTGGCAACAAGTCGACTAGGGAATGGAAGCCCTATGTCTAAAAAGGCTCAACTCAGGGATTGGAGCCATAATGTTGGCAAACGGCGATTAGGGAATGGAGGCCCTATGTCTAAAAAGGTTTAACGCAGGGATTGGTGCCCTAATGTTGGCAAAATGCAACTAGGGAATGGAGGCCCTGTGTCTAAAAAGGCACAACTCTGGGATCAGAGCCCTAATGTTGGCAAAAGACGACTAGGGAATTCGGTTTAGGTTCAACACTAAGAACGCACCAGATGTGTTCTATATCCAGAATCTTAAGAAGAATCCCACAGAGACCTTTCTCGAGTATTCTACTCATTGGAGGTCAGAAGCTGGTAAGGTCAGACCGGCCTTGGAGGAAGAACAAATGAACAAGTTTTTCGTTTGTGCTCAGGATCCGCAGTACTACGAAAGGCTGATGCTAATAGAAGGCCAAAAGTTCTCCGACATCATCAAGTTGGGAGAAAGGATTGAGGAAGGCATCAAAAATGGTATGGTCACTAACCTCGAGGCATTGCAAGCTACCAACAA
>MU679950.1:0-12531 GCA_026770625.1 Nicotiana glauca | reverse complement strand
GCCAAAACTTTCCTCGACCTAGACCAAACTTCGACCGCAAACCTCCTAGACAATATACTGCCATAGCCGAGCCAATTGACCAATTGTATGAGAAACTCAAAGCAGCTGGTTACGTTACCCCTATCCCAGCCGTAACTCCAGAAAACCCTTCTCAATGGATCATCCCGAATAGAACTTGCGCATACCATTCCGAGATGAAAGGCCATACCATCGACGAGTGTCGCTCATTGAAAGACAAGATTCAAAACCTAATTGAAAACAAGATCATTATAGCAAAGGAGCCCGCTTCTAATGTCCGTAACAACCCTCTGCCTGACCACAAGGATGGAGGCATCCATATGATCGAGCCCTAATGTCGGCAACAAGGCGACTAGGGAATGGAGGCCCTATGTTTAAAAAGGCACAATTCAGGCATTGGAGCCCTAATGTTGGCAAAAGGCGACTAGGGAATGATGGCCCTATGTCTAAAAGGCTCAACAAAGGGATTAGAGCTCTAATGTTGGCAAAAGGCGACTAGGGAATGGAAGCCCTATGTCTAAAAGGTCACAACTCAGGGATTGGAGCCCTAATGCTGGCAAAAGGCTACTAGGGAATGGAGGCCCTATGTATAAAAAGGCACAACTCTGGGATTGGAGTCCTAATGTTGGAAAAAGGCGACTAGGGGAAGGAGGCCCTATGTCTAAAAGGCACAACTCAGAGATTGGAACCCTAATGTTGGCAAAAGGCAACTAGGGAATGGAGGCCCTATGTCTAAAAGTCTTAACTCAGGGATTAGAGCCTTGATGTTGGCAAAAGGCGACGAGGGAATGGAGGCGCTATGTCTAAAAAGGCTCAACTCGTGGATTGGAGCCCTAATATTGGCAAAAGTCGACTAGGGAATGGAGGCCCTATGTCTAAAAGGCTCAACCCAGGGATTGGAGCCCTAATGTCTGCAAAAGGCGACTAGGGAATGGAGGCCCTATTTCTAAAAGGCTTTACTCAATGATTGGAGACCTAATGTTGGCAAACAGCGATTAGGGAATAGAGGCCCAATGTCCAAAAAGGCTCATCTCAGGGATTGGATCCCTAATATTGGCAAAAGGCAACTAGGGAATGGAGGCCCTATGTCTAAAAAGTCGCAACTCAGTAATTGGAGCCCTAACATTGGCAAAAGGTGACTAGGGAATGGAGGCCCTATGTCTAAAAAGGCACAACTCAGGGATTGGAGCCCTAATGTTGGCAACAAGGCGACTAGGGAATGGAACCCCTATGTCTAAAAAGGCTCAACTCAGGGATTGGAGACATAATGTTGGCAAACGGCGATTAGGGAATGGAGGCCCTATGTCTAAAAAGGATTAACGTAGGGATTGGAGCCCTAATATTGGCAAAAGGCAACTAGGGAATGGAGGCCCTGTGTCTAAAAAGGCAAAACTCAGGGATTGGAGCCCTAATGTTGGCAAAAGGCGGCTAGGGAATGGAGGCCTTATTCCTAAAAAGGATCAACTCAGGGATTGGAGCCCTAATGTTGGCAAACAGCGATTAGAGAATGGAGCCCCTATGTCTAAAAAGGCTCAATGCAGGGATTGCAGCCCCAATGTTGGCAAAAGGCGATTAGGGAATGGCGGCCCTACGTCTAAAAAGGCACATCTCAGGATCAGAGCCCTAATGTTGGCAAAATGGACTAGGGAATTGAGGCCTTATGTCTAAAATGGCTCAACTCAGGGATCGGATACCTAATGTTGGAAAACGACAACTAGGGAATGGAGGCCCTATGTCTAAAAAGGCACAACTCAAGGATTGAAGCCCTAATGTTGGCAAAAGGCGACAAGGGAATGGAGGCATTATGTCTAAAAAGGCTTAACTCGAAAATTGGAGACCTAATGTTGGCAAACGGCGACTAGGAAATGGAGGCCTTATGTCAAAACAGGCTCAACGCAGGGATTGCGGCCCTAATATTGGCAAAAGGTGACTAGGGAATGGAGGCCCTACGTCGAACAAGGCACAACTCAGGGATCGGAGCCCTAATGTTGGCAAAATGTGACTAGAGAATGGAGGCCTTATGTCTAAAAAGGCTTAACTCAGGGATTGGAGCCCTAATGTTGGCAAAAGGCGACTAGGGAAGGAAGGCCTTATATCTAAAAAGGCACAACTCAGGGATTGGAGCCATAATATTGGCAAAAGGCTACAAGGGGATGGAGGCCCAATGCCTAAAAGGCACAGCTCAGGGATTGAAACCCAAATATTGGCGAAAGGCGACTAGGGAATGGTGGCCCTATGTCTAAAAGTCTCAACTCAGGGATTAGAGCCCTAAAATTGGCAAAAGGCGACTAGGGAATGGAGGCCCTATGTCTAAAAAGGCACAACTTAGTGATTGGAGCCCTAATGCTGGCAAAAGGCGACTAGGGAATGGAGGCCCAATGTCCAAAAAGGCTCATCTCAGGTATTGGAGCCCTAATGTTGGCAAATTCAACTAGGGAATGGAGGCCCTATGTCTAAAAAGGTAAAACTCAAAAATTGGAGCCCTAACATTGGCAAAAGGTGACTAGGGAATGGAGGCCCTATGTCTAAAAAGGCACAACTCAGGGATTTGAGCCCTAATGTTGGCAACAAGGCGACTAGGGAATGGAGGCCCTATGTCTAAAAAGGCTCAACGCAGGGATCGGAGCCCTAATGTTGGCAAAAGGCTACTAGGGAATGGAGGAGCTGTGTCTTAAAAGGCTCAACTCAGGGATTGGAGCCCTAATATTGGCAACAAGGCGACTAGGGAATGGAAGCCCTATGTCTAAAAAGGCTCAACTAAGGGATTGGAGTCATAATGTTGGCAAACGACGATTAGGGAATGGAGGCCCTATGTCTAAAAAGGTTCAACGCAGGGATTGGAGCCCTAATGTTGGCAAAAGGCAACTAGGGAATGGAGGACCTGTGTCTAAAAAGGCACAACTCAGGAATGGAGCCCTAATGTTGGCAAAAGGCGACTAGGGAATGGAGGCCTTATGTCTAAAAAGGCTCAACTCTGGGATTGGAGCCCTAATGTTGGCAAACCACGACTAGGGAATGGAGGCCCTATGTCTAAAAAGGTTCAACGCAGGGATTGGAGCCCTAATGTTGGCAAAAGGCAACTAGGGAATGGAGGACCTGTGTCTAAAAAGGCACAACTCAGGGATTGGAGCCCTAATGTTGGAAAAATGCGACTAGGGAATGGAGGCCTTATGTCTAAAAAGGCTCAACTCAGGGATTGGAGCCCTTATATTGGCAAACGGCGTCTAAGGAATGGAGGCCTTATGTCTAAAAAGGCTCAGTGCAGGTATTGCAGCCCTAATGTTGGCAAAAGGCGATTAGGGAATGGCGGCCCTACCTCTAAAAAGGCACAACTCATGATCAGAGCCCTAATGTTGGCAAAATGGACTAGGGAATGGAGGCCTTATGTCTAAAAAGGCTCAACTCATGGATCGGAGCCTTAATGTTGGCAAACGACAACTAGGGAATGGAGTCCCTATGTCTAAAAAGGCTCAACTCAGGGATTGGAGCCCTAATGTTGGCAAACGGTGACTAGGGAATGGAGGCCCTATGCCTAAAAAGGTTCAACCCAGGGATTGGAGCCCTAATGTTGACAAAAGGAAACTAGGGAATGGAGGTCGTGTGTCTAAAAAGAAACAACTCAGGGATTGGAGCCCTAATGTTGGCAAAAGGCGACTAGGGAATGGAGGCCTTATGTCTAAAAAGGCTCAACTTTGGGATTGGAGCCCTAATATTGGCAAACGGCGACTAGGGAATGGAGGCCCTATGTCTAAAAAGGTTCAACGCAGGGATTGGAGCCCTAATGTTGGCAAAAGGCAACTAGGGAATGGAGGCACTGTGTCTAAAAAGGCTCAATGCAGGGATTGCAGCCCTAATGTTGGCAAAAGGCGATTAGGATATGGCGGCCTTACATCTAAAAAGGCACAACTTAGAATCAGAGCCCTAATGTTGGCAAAATAGACTAAGGAATGGAGGCCTTATGTATAAAAGGCTCAACTCAGGGATCGGAGCCCTAATGTTGGCAAACGACAACTATGGAATGGAGGCCCTATGTCTAAAAAGGCACAACTCAGGAATTGGAGCCCTAATGTTGGCAAAAGGCGACAAGGGAATAGAGGCCTTTTGTCTAAAAAGGCTTAACTCAGGGATTGAAGCCCTAATGTTGGCAAACGACGACTAGGGAATGGAGGCCATATGTCTAAAAAGGCTCAAAGCAGGGATTGCTGCCCTAATATTGGCAAAAGGCGACTAGGGAATGGAGGCCATATGTCTAAAAAGGCTCAACTCACGGATTGGAGCCCTTATGTTGGCAAAAGGCAACTAGGGAACGAAGGCCCTATGTCTAAAAAGGCACAACTCAGGGATTGGAGCCCTAATGTTGGCAAAAGGCTACTAGGGGATGGAGGCCCTATGTCTAAAAGGCACAACTCAGGGATTGGAACCCAAATGTTTGCAAAAGGCGACTAGGGAATGGTGGCCCTATGTCTAAAAGGCTCAACTCAGGGATTAGAGCCCTAATGTTGGCAAAAGGCGACTAGGGAATTGAGGCCCTATGTCTAAAAATGCACAACTCAATGATTGGAGCCCTAATGCTGGCAATAGGCGACTAGGGAATAGAGGCCCTATGTCTAAAAAGGCACAACTTAGTGATTGGAGACCTAATGCTGGCAAAAGGCGACTAGGGAATGGAGGCCCAACGTCCAAAAAGGCTCATCTCAGGTATTGGAGCCCTAATGTTGGCAAAATTCAACTAGGGAATGGAGGCCCTATGTCTAAAAAGGCAAAACTCAGGAATTGGAGCCCTAACATTGGCAAAAAGGTGACTAGGGAATGGAGGCCCTATGTCTGAAAAGGCACAACTCAGGGATTGGAGCCCTAATGTTGGCAACAAGGCGACTAGGGAATGGAGGCCCTATGTCTATAAAGGTTCAACACAGGGATTGGAGCCCTAATGTTGGCAAAAGGCTACTAGGGAATGGAGGAGCTGTGTCTTAAAAGGCTCAACTCAGGGATTGAAGCCCTAATGTTGGCAACAAGGCGACTAGGGAATAGAAGCCCTATGTCTAAAAAAGCACAACTCAGGGATTGGAGCCATAATGTTGGCAAACGGCGATTAGGGAATGGAGGCCCTATGTCTAAAAAGGTTTAACGCAGGGATTGGAGCCGTAATGTTGGCAAAAGGCAACTAGGGAATGGAGGACCTGTGTCTAAAAAGGCACAACTCAGGGATTGGAGCCCTAATGTTGGCAATAGGCGACTAGGGAATGGAGGCCTTATGTCTAAAAAGGCTCAACTCTGGGATTGGAGCCCTAATGTTGGCAAACGGCAACTAGGGAATGGAGGCCCTATGTCTAAAAAGGCTCAATGCAGGTAGTACAGCCCTAATGTTGGCAAAAGGCGATTATGGAATGGCGGCCCTACGTCTAAAAAGGCACAACTCATGATCAGAGCCCTAATGTTGGCAAAATGGACTAGGGAATGGAGGCCTTATGTCTAAAAAGGCTCAACTAAAGGATCGAATCCCTAATGTTGGCAAACGACAACTAGGGAATGGAGTCCCTATGTCTAAAAAGGCTCAACTCAGGGATTGGAGCCCTAATGTTGGCAAACGGCGACTAGGGAATGGAGGCCCTATGTCTAAAAAGGTTCAACGCAGGGATTGGAGCCCTAATGTTGGCAAAAGGCAACTAGGGAATGGAGATCGTATGTCTAAAAAGGCACAACTCAGGGATTGGAGCCCTAATATTGGCAAAAGGTGACTAGGGAATGGAGGCCTTATGTCTAAAAAGGCTCAACTCTGGGATTGGAGCCCTAATGTTGGCAAACGACGACTAGGGAATGGAGGCCCTATGTCTAAAAAGGTTCAACGCAGGGATTGGAGCCCTAATGTTGGCAAAAGGCAACTAGGGAATGGAGGCCCTGTGTCTAAAAAGGCACAACTCAGGGATTGGAGCCCTAATGTTGGCAAACGGCGACTAGGGAATGGAGGCCCTATGTCTAAAAAGGCTTAATGCAGGGATTGCAGCCCTAATGTTGGAAAAAGATGATTAGGGTATGGCGGCCCTACATCTAAAAGGGCACAACTCAGGATCAGAGCCCTAATGTTGGCAAAATGGACTAGGGAATGGAGGCCTTATGTCTAAAAAGGCTCAACTCAGGGATCAGAGCCCTAATGTTGGCAAACGACAACTATGGAATGGAGGCCCTATGTCTAAAAAGGCACAACTCAGGAATTGGAGCCCTAATGTTGGCAAAAGGCGACTAGGGAATTGTGGGCCTATGTCTAAAAGTCTCAACTCAGGGATTGGAGCCCTAATGTTGGCAAAAGGCGACTAGGGAATGGATGCCCTATGTCTAAAAGGCACAACTTAGTGATTGGAGCCCTAATGCTTGCAAAAGGCGACTAGGGAATGGAGGCCCTATGTCTAAAAGGCACAACTTAGTGATTGGAGCCCTAATGCTTGCAAAAGGCGACTAGGGAATGGAGGCCCTATGTCTAAAAGGCACAACTTAGTGATTGGAGCCCTAATGCTTGCAAAAGGCGACTAGGGAATGGAGGCCCTATGTCTAAAAGGCACAACTTAGTGATTGGAGCCCTAATGCTTGCAAAAGGCGACTAGGGAATGGAGGCCCTATGTCTAAAAGGCACAACTTAGTGATTGGAGCCCTAATGCTTGCAAAAGGCGACTAGGGAATGGAGGCCCTACGTCTAAAAAGACACAACTCAGGGATCGGAGCCCTAATGTTGGCAAAATGCGAATAGAGAATGGAGGCCATATGTCTAAAAACGCTCAACTCAGGGATTGGAGACCTAATGTTGGCAAAAGGCGACTAGGGAATGAAGGCCCTATATCTAAAAAGGCACAACTCAGGGATTGGAGCCCTAATGTTGGCAAAAGGCTACTAGGGGATGGAGGCCCTATGTCTAAAAGGCACAACTCAAGGATTGGAACCCAAATGTTTGCAAACGGCGACTTGGGAATGGTGGCCCTATGTCTAAAAGGCTCAACTCACGGATTAGAGCCCTAATGTTGGCAAAATGCGACTAGGGAATGGAGGCCTTATGCCTAAAAATGCTCAACTCAGGGATTGGAGCCCTAATGCAGGCAAAAGCCGACTAGGCAATAGAGGCCCTATGTCTAAAAGGCTCAACTCAGGGATTGGAGACCTAATATTGGCAAAAGGCTACGAGGGAATGGAGGCGCTGTGTCTTAAAAGGCTCAACTCAGGGATTGGAGCCCTAATATTGGAAAAAAGCGACTAGGGAATGGAGGCCCTATGTCTAAAAAGGCTCGACTCAGGGATTGGAGCCCTAATGTTGGCAAACGGCGACTAGGGAATGGAGGCCCTATGTTAAAAAAGGCTCAACGCAGGGATTGGAGCCCTAATATTGGCAAAAGGCGACTAGGGAATGGAGGCCCTATGTCGAAAAAGGCACAACTCAGGGATTGGAGCCCTAATGTTGGCAAAAGGCGACTAGGGAATGGAGGCCCTATATCTAAAATGCACAACTCAGGGATTGGAGCCTTAATTGTTGGCAAAAGGCGACTAGGGGATGGAGGCTCTATGTCTAAAAGGCACAACTCAGGGATTGGAGCCCTAATGTTGGTAAAAGGCGACTAGGAAATGGTGGCCCTATGTCTAAAAGGTTCAACTCAAGGATTGGAGCCCTAATGTTGGTAAAAGGCGACTAGGGAATGGAGGTCGTATGTCTAAAAAGGCACAACTCAGTGATTAGAGCCCTAATGCTTGTAAAACGCGAATAGGGAATGGACGCCCTATGTCTAAAAAGGCACAACTCAGAAATTGGAGCCCTAATGTTGGCAAAAGGCGACTAGGGGATGGAGGCGCTTTGTCTAAAAGGCACAACTCAGGGATATGAGCCCTAATGTTGGCAAAAGGCGACTAGGGAATGGAGGCCATATGTCTAAAAGGCTCAACTCAGGGATTGGATACCTAATATTGGCAAATGGCTACTAGGAAATGGAGGCCCTATGTCTAAAAAGGCACAACTCAGTGATTGGAGCCCTAATGCTGGCAAAAAGCGACTAGGGAATGGAGGCCAAGTGTCCAAAAAGGCTCATCTCAGGGATTGAAGCCCTAATGTTGGCAAAAAGCAACTAGGGAATGGAGGCCCTATGTCTAAAAAGGCACAACTCGGGAATTAGAGCCCTAACATTGGCAAAAGGTGACTAGGGAATGGAGGCCCTATGTCTAAAAAGGCACAACTCAGGGATTGGAGCCCTAATATTGGCAACAAGGCGACTAGGGAATGGAGGCCTTATGTCTAAAAAGGCTCAACTCAGGGATTGGAGCCCTAATGTTGGCAAACGGCGACTAGGGAATGGAGGCCCTATGTCTAAAAAGGTTCAACGCAAGGATTGGAGCCCTAATGTTGGCAAAAGGCAACTAGGGAATGGAGGCCCTGTGTCTAAAAAGGCACAACTCAGGAATTGGAGCCCTAATGTTGGCAAAAGGCGACTAGGGATTGGAGGCCTTATGTCTAAAAAGGCTAAACTCAGGAATTGGAACCCTAATGTTGCCAAACGGCGACTAGGGAATGGAGGCCCTAAAGCTAAAAAGGCTCAATACAGGGATTGCAGCCCTAATGTTGGCAAAAGGCGATTAGTGAATGGCAGCCCTACGTCTAAAAAGGCACAACTCAGGATCAGAGCCCTAATGTTGGCAAAATGGACTAAGGAATGGAGGCCTTATGTCTAAAAAGGCTCAACTCAGGGATCGGAGCCCCAATGTTGGCAAACGACAACTAGGGAATGGAGGCCCTATGTCTAAAAAGGCACAATTCAGGGATTGGAGCCCTAATGTTGGCAAAAGGCGACAAGGGAATGGAGGCCTTATGTCTAAAAGTCTTAACTCAGGGATTGGAGCCCTAATGTTGGCAAAAGGCGACAAGGGAATGGAGGCCTTATGTCTAAAAAGGCTCAACTCAGGGATAGGAGCCCCAATGTTGGCAAACGACAACTAGGGAATGGAGGCCCTACAGCTAAAAAGGCACAACTCAGGGATTGGAGCCCTAATATTGGCAAAAGGCTACTAGGGGATGGAGGCCCTATGTCTAAAAGGAAAAACTCAGGGATTGGAACCCAATTGTTGGCAAAACGCAACTAGGGAATGGTGGCCCTATGTCTAAAAGGCTCAACTCAGGGATTGGAGCCCTAATGTTGGCAAACGGCGATAAGGGAATGGAGGCCTTTTGTCTAAAGAGGCTTAACTCAGGGATTGGAGCCCTAATATTGGAAAAAAGCGACTAGGGAATGGAGGCCCTATGTCTAAAAAGGCTCAATGCAGGGATTGCAGCCCAAATGTTGGCAAAAGGCGACTAGGGAATGGAGGCCCTACGTCTAAAAAGACACAACTAAGGGATCGGAGCCCTAATGTTGGCAAAATGTGACTAGAGAATGGAGGCCATATGTCTAAAAACGCTCAACTCAGGGATTGGAGACCTAATGTTGGCAAAAGGCGACTAGGGAATGAAGGCCCTATGTCTAAAAAGGCACAACTAAGGGATTGGAGCCCTAATGTTGGCAAAAGGCTACTACGGGATGGAGGCCCTATGTCTAAAAGGCACAACTCAGGGATTGGAACCCAAATGTTTGCAAAAGGCGACTTGGGAATGGTGGCCCTATGTCTAAAAGGCTCAACTCAGGGATTAGAGCCCTAATGTTGGCAAAATGCGACTAGGGAAAGGAGGCCTTATACCTAAAAAGGCTCAACTCAGGGATTGGAGCCCTAATGTTGGCAAACGGCGACTAGGGAATAGAGGCCCTATGTCGAAAAAGGTTCAACGCAAGGATTGGAGCCCTAATGTTTGCAAAAGGCAACTAGGGAATGGAGGCCCTGTGTCTAAAAAGGCACAACTCAGGGATTGGAGCCCTAATGTTGGCAAAAGGCGACTAGGGAATGGAGGCCTTATGTCTAAAAAGGCTAAACTCAGGAATTGGAGCCCTAATGTTGCCAAACGGCGACTAGGGAATGGAGGCCCTAAGTCTAAAAAGGCTCAATACAGGGATTGCAGCCCTAATGTTGGCAAAAGGCGATTAGTGAATGGCAGCCCTACGTCTAAAAAGGCACAACTCAGGATCAGAGCCCTAATGTTGGCAAAATGGACTAGGGAATGGAGGCCATATGTCTAAAATGGCTCAACTCAGGGATTGAAGCCCTAATGTTGGCAAACGGCGACTAGGGAATGGAGGCCCTATGTCTAAAAATGTTCAACGCAAGGATTGGAGCCCTAATGTTGGCAAAAGGCAACTAGGGAATGGAGGCCCTGTGTCTAAAAAGGCACAACTCAGGGATTGGAGCCCTAATGTTGGCAAAAGGCGACTAGGGAATGGAGGCCTTATGTCTAAAAAGGCTAAACTCAGGAATTGGAGCCCTAATGTTGCCAAACAGCGACTAGGGAATGGAGGCCCTAAGTCTAAAAAGGCTCAATACAGGGATTGCAGCCCTAATGTTGGCAAAAGGCGATTAGTGAATGGCAGCCCTACGTCTAAAAAGGCACAACTCAGGATCAGAGCCCTAATGTTGGCAAAATAGACTAGGGAATGGAGGCCTTATGTCTAAAAAGGCTCAACTCAGGGATCGGAGCCCTAATGTTGGCAAATGACAACTAGGGAATGGAGGCCCTATGTCTAAAAAGGCACAATTCAGGGATTGGAGCCCTAATGTTGGCAAAAGGCGACAAGGGAATGGAGGCCTGATGTCTAAAAGCCTTATCTCAGGGATTGGAGCCCTAGTGTTGGCAAACGGCGACTAAGGAATGGAGGCCCTATGTCTAAAAAGGCACAACTCAGGGATTGGAGCCCTAACTTTGGCAAAAGGCGACTAGGGAATGAAGGCCCTATGTCTAAAAAGGCACAACTCAGGGATTGGAGCCCTAACTTTGGCAAAAGGCGACTAGGGAATGAAGGCCCTATGTCTAAAAAGGCACAACTCAGGGATTGGAGCCCTAACTTTGGCAAAAGGCGACTAGGGAATGAAGGCCCTATGTCTAAAAAGGCACAACTCAGGGATTGGAGCCCTAATGTTGGCAAAAAGCTACTAGGGGATGGAGGCCCTATGTCTAAAAGGCAAAACTCAGGGATTGGAACCCAAATGTTGGCAAAAGGCGACTAGGGAATGGTGGCCCTATGTCTAAAAGGCTCAACTCAGGGATTGGAGCCCTAATATTGGCAAAAGGCGACAAGGGAGTGGAGGCCTTTTGTCTAAAAAGGCTTAACTCAGGAATTGGAGCCCTAATGTTGGCAAACGGCGACTAGGGAATGGAGGCCCTATGTCTAAAAAGGCTCAATGCAGGGATTGCAGCCCTAATGTTGGCAAAAGGCGACTAGGGAATGGAGGCCCTACGTCTAAAAAGACACAACTCAGGGATCGGAGCCCTAATGTTGGCAAAATGCGACTAGAGAATGGAGGCCATATGTCTAAAAACGCTCAACTCAGGGATTGGAGCCCTAATGTTGGCAAAAGGCTACTAAGGGATGGAGGCCCTATATCTAAAAGGCACAACTCAGGGATTGGAACCCAAATGTTTGCAAAAGGTGACTTGGGAATGGTGGCCCTATGTCTAAAAGTCTCAACTCAGGGATTAGAGCCCTAATGTTGGCAAAATGCGACTAGGGAATGGAGGCCTTATGCCTAAACAGGCTCAACTCAGGGATTGGAGCCCTAATGCTGGCAAAAGCCAACTAGGCAATAGAGGCCCTATGTCTAAAAGGCTCAACTCAGGGATTGGAGACCTAATGTTGGCAAAAGGTTACTAGGGAATGGAGGCGTTGTGTCTTAAAAGGCTCAACTCAGGGATTGGAGCCCTAATATAAGCGACTAGGGAATGGAGGCTCTATGTCTAAAAAGGATCAACTCAGGGATTGGAGCCCTAATGTTGGCAAACGGCGACTAGGGAATGGAGGACCTATGTCGAAAAAGGCACAACTCAGGGATTGGAGCCCTAATGTTAGCAAAAGGCGACTAGGGAATGGAGGCCCGATGTCTAAAATGCACAACTCAGGGATTGGAGCCTTAATGTTGGCAAAAGGCGACTAGGGGATGGAGGCTCTATGTCTAAAAGGCACAACTCAGGGATTGGAGCCCTAATGTGGTAAAAGGGGACTAGGAAATGGTGGCCATATGTCTAAAAGGTTCAACTCAAGGATTGGAGACCTAATGTTGGTAAAAGGCGACTAGGGAATGGAGGTCGTATGTCTAAAAAGGCACAACTCAGTGATTAGAGCCCTAATGCTTGTAAAACGCGACTAGGGAATGGACGCCCTATGTCTAAAAAGGCACAACTCAGAAATTGGAGCCCTAATGTTGGCAAAAGGCGACTAGGGGATGGAGGCGCTTTGTCTAAAAGGCACAACTCAGGGATTGGAGCCCTAATGTTGGCAAAAGGCAACTAGGGAATGGAGGCCATATGTCTAAAAGGCTCAACTCAGGGATTGGATACCTAATATTGGCAAATGGCTACTAGGGCATGGAGGCCCTATGTCTAAAAAGGCACAACTCAGTGATTGGAGC
>MDKF010123949.1:0-12166 GCA_026770625.1 Nicotiana glauca | reverse complement strand
TGTAATTTCAGTTAATGTTAGGCTTACCTAGTTAGAGACTAGGTTCCATCATGACTCCTTCGGAGGGATTTTTGGATTGTGACAAATTGGTATCAGAGCTCTAGGTTCATAGGTTCTACGAGTCATAAGCAGGTTTAGTAGAGTCTTGCGGATCAATATGGAGACGTCTGTACTTATCTTCGAGAGGCTACAGAACTGTTAGGACAATCTCACTTCTTTCATTCCTTATCGTGGATATTGATTCAGCTCAAAGTATATAACTTATGTTCCTTTACATCCACTTGTGTATGATATTACGCTCTCAGTGTACGCTATGCGCCAGTAGTTCTTGATGCAACAGACGGGCTACGAGAGAGTCAGGGATCTTCAGACATTGTCTCAATGTGATGCCCAGACTGAAGATACAGAGGTATTTAGACACTATTCAGTTATTCATATGGAGGCATAGGGGTTTCTAGCATCTGGTTGATGAGTACGAGCTTGGGAAGGTTTAATGGGTTGACTGGTCATCGCAAATGTGGCAAGGTCACAAGGTGGGTGTTGATTGGGGATAGTTGGTAGTACTAGAGTATCTTGTGATTTGTGTTGTACGAGCGGTAAGGGTTAGTTCTGCAAATCATCGGATGTTGTTTTCTATGTCTGTGTGCCAAGTGGAGGAGTTCATCAGCGACATTCAGATTGCAGAGTCAGATTTACGTTAGTTTTGGCTTGAGGTATGTGTATACGTGGTATTGGTAGGTCCTCGGATATTGTATATGACTAAGGTCTGAGATCTTGCATGAGATGATGTTGGGGCTTACAATATCTCTACATCATTAATG
The DNA here is from genome assembly GCA_026770625.1 of Nicotiana glauca. NCBI lineage: Eukaryota > Viridiplantae > Streptophyta > Magnoliopsida > Solanales > Solanaceae > Nicotiana > Nicotiana glauca. The sequence goes on along the minus strand of MDKF010123949.1, from coordinate 11,345 downwards.
GATCTACATTTCTGCAATAATGGGAGTCGGAGAAACAACTTAAGATTTACAAAAGATCTATTTAGCACGAGTATCATGGTTGTGGCAGAATGGGGTGCTTCAGAGGTAACGCAATGGTTTATGAGCTTCTAGCTACGTGGTTCGTGTTAGGATCATATGTCATTTGGGACTTCGATTGGGATTATTGTATATCGACTATCTGAAGAAAATGGGTCAACTATGTGGTGTTGGGTCAGCATAGCGAGGAAGTAATTGATCCTTTGAACAGGAATTCTCTATTGGAATTTGTGGCAACACTCTTGTATTTGACGGTTTGTGTGTGACTCGATCGAGTTGGGGCGGTGCGATCCTGATGGCTTAGTTGCGTGCGGGTGGATCTCGGAGGATCCTCGATGGTTTGACAACAGCTTGAGTTGGCTGTCCAATATGGGCATGAGGAATATGTGGTACATTGTGGCTTTTTGTTAAATAGGTATAAAAAATTAGTAGAGTTTTGACCTTATTGGCTATCATATGTGAAGAGTGTGCATTTTGGAAAGGACCTTGAGTTTTGGTTTGCGGGTGCATGGCTTGTAATAGGGTGATTATTGGGTTTCGAGGCTTTTGAAGTTCATGTTTTGTTACGCGGTCAGAAATCCTATATGGGTGCTTCAGCAGAATTATAGGGTGTGAGTGATATATTATCCATTTGATTTGCATAGTTGAGTTGGATATGGAAACTTTGGTATTCCTGGGGTTTTGAGGCTAGATGCCCTCATTATGGACTATTCCCTATTTTCGGATCTTGAAGAAATGTCGAGAATGGGATAATTAATAGCATGTATTATCAGTAAGTCATTGTGGATCTTTTGAAGAATAATTATGTAATTGGGAAGGATCAGGATATGGTAGGTATTATTTGAAAGCTCAATGAGAATATGCTTCTTGTATCAGGTCCCGTTTATGTGCTCCTATGAGATCGTCATTATGGTTATGTAATCAGGCAGAATAGATATTATTTGTTCCCCTAACCTATGATATGTGTTACTCTTTTATGTTATGTTAGGTGGTGAGATTGTATGATTATTCCCTACGCATGTTGTAATTCTGTTCAGGCCTTATGGAGATGCAGGTGAGGTAGCCCTCGTGATGTTGATTTGCTTATTGCACCTTTATGTGCTTGCTTCTCTCCTATTTTATTACTTCTATTCATTGTTCCCACAGTTTTACTTATGCATTATGTTGTGCTTTCAATATCCATATGATCAGTGAACCATAACATTTTGGCTCAATAAGCATTTGGGAACGGGCTGCACACCGCAGCAGATGTTATGTGGGAGAGTACTTGATATCAGTATTCATATGTTTAGTGAACCCGAGCATTTTGGTTTGATGAGTATTTGGGAGCGCACTGCATGCCGCAGCAGATGTTATGGAAGATAACCTTTCCTTGTATTTATCTGGTGTTGTGTCTTCCCGCTGTGGGACGATTTGATGAACAACCTATACTTTTGTTGTCACACATGTTGTACTTGTTAGATAATTCTTCTACTTTGATTTCCTTTATTTGTGCTGCATAATTGAGTTATTGCCGGTTTGGTGTACGAATTGTGTATTGTGAGAATCCACGGATTCCATGATGAGTTGTTAGTTGGGCCACATGTATTGGATGAGATGAGGTTCTTAGACCTGATATTAGTACTATGGTATTGGGGGTAGGGAGTGTTTGGAAGTATGAGGGTGTTTCTGCTAAGATTTGGGTAATGGCCTTTGACAGGCGATAAAGCTTCGTAACTTGTTGACTTCATGGGAGGATATGAGTTTCCGTATGTCTCTTTATCATGGGTAGTGTTGTGGAAGGCCGGAACAAGGTTGTATTCAATGTGAAGTATATTGTCGGAATCCAGAATGTTATTTGAGCAACTGTGGTGGTCAGAGGTTATTGCTTCGAGTATGTGCGTTATGTGGAACAACATATGATTGTCTTCCAAATTGGAATTTTTGGCTCGATTCAGCTTGTTCGGGTGTATGGCTGAGGAGATCATGCAGTAGTTCGATGGCTTTGGAACGACTCCGGGCACATTCGAGGACGGACGTATGTTTAAGTGGAGGAGGATGTAACGACCCAACTGGTCATTTTGAGCAATTGCAGTCAGTTCAACAGTTTGAGGTCACGAGCAGCTTCATATTATGTGTATCGACTTGCGTGCGTAGTCCAAGCGTGAAACCAGAAAGCTTTTATGTGAAAATTTGAGAAATAGAAATTTTTAGAGTTGAAAAATTGGTTTTAGTTGACTTTGGTTAATATTTTTGGAAAACGGAGGCGGATCTGTGTTCCGACAATCCGGGGAGGTCCACGGTAAAATATGGGACTTGGGCGTATGCCCGAAATTGAATTCCGAGGTCCCTAGCCTTAGAAAATAGTTTTTGAAGAAAATTATTGTGCTGGAATTTTTAAGGAAATAAAGAAATGAATTAATGCTTGAACTTGTTGGTATCAGGCCCGTATTTTGATTCCGGATCCTGGTACAAGTTTTCTATGATATTTAAGTCCTATCTATGAAATTTGGTGAAAATCGGAACTAATTTGATGTGATTTGGATGTCCGGTTGAAAAGTTAAAAAATTATGAGTTTTGAGGTTAAATTCACAGTTTTGATGTTATTTTGATGATTTGATTGCACGATCAAGTCCGTATGATATTTTTATACTTGTGTGCATGTTTGGTTTGGAGTCTCGAGGGTTTGTTGAGTTTCGAATAAGTTTATGCCATGTTGTGCTTGTTTTGATACTTTATCGTCATTTCTTCAAGCAAAAATGACACCACATTGAGAAAATGAGGTTCAAATTCAGTTTTTATTAAACCATTAGATCCATATCAAAATTACGGAGTCATGGGAAAATGAATCATCGAATTTGGACATTATATGAGGAAGTTATGCTCATTTTCGTGTTAATAAAAAAATTGTTGGTTTCTGGTGTGGTCGAAAATGCGAACTTTTTAATGCATTTGCAATGCCCAGTTCGCAAATGCAAGATTTTTGTCGCAAATGCATCTTCTGCCAGCCCTGCCTTATTAACAATTGCGAGGGGTTCGCAAATGCGAACCCTAGGTCGCAAATGCGACATCTGAGGCCTGTTAAGTGAGATTTATACGGGATTTTCACTCATTTTTCAACTTTCTCAAACCCTACACCTCCATAGGCGATTTTCCAAGGTCCCAAACTTCTCCAAATCATTGGGTAAGTGTCTCTAATCAATTTCCAACTATATTTTGTGATTATATCTTAGATTTAACATCAAATTCATGAGAATCTAAAGGAAAATTTGGGGAAAATTATGAAATCTTTCAAAAATGTTAAATGATGGTTTGAATGACCAAATGGTATCGAAATTTGATAATTTTTGTATGGGTGAACTCCTAGCGGGATGGGTGTTCAGTTTTTATAAATTTTGTAAGGTTCTGAGGTGTGGGCCCGGGAGTTGACTTTTGTTGACTTTTTGCAAATTGTATAAGAATCATAGTTTTGTTAGTTGAAATTGTTTTCTCTTGCATTGTTTGATGTATTCAAGTCGTTTTTTGGCTAGATTGAGCCGAGCGTTGATGAATTGGTAAAGGAAAAGCTAAATTGAGTATTGAATTGGCCGGATTGAGGAAAGTATCTTTCCTAACCTTGTGTGGGTGACTTCCCCTTAGGATTTGAGTCTTCTATGATAATTGTAGTTGTGATGACTCGTCCAGTCATCTCATAAGTTACTTCTCTATTTCCCCCATTTCTGCTTCTTTATGCTTTGTTATCCCTGTTTTATGGTATCGGGTTGGTCGGATCGAGTCCAGAATGATTTTGGTAAGGTTTGAGACACTTAATCTCTTTTAAGAAGGATTAAGTTAGAAATGTCAACCGGATATTGACTTGTATGTTAGAGGGGTCGGATGTGAGTTCCGATGGTTAGGTTAGCTGCGGGAGTTGATTTATGACTTAGGAGCATGATCAGAATGAGTTTTGGAGATTTGGAGTAATTTTAGGCTTGAATTGGCGAAGTTGATATTTTGGCGATTTTCGATTGATAGGCGAGATTTCAATCTAGGGGTCGGAATGTAATTCTGAGAGTTGCACTAACTTCGTTATGTCATTTGGGATGTATGTGCAAAATTTTAGGTCATTCAGACGTGGTTTGGTTAGGTTTTTTATCAAAAAGGTATTTCGGAAGATTTTTAGAAACTTAGGCTTGAATCTGAGGTGTTTTGGGTTATTTCACCATTTTTGACTTCGGCTTGGGAGCTCTTGGACGATTTGGAAGGGAGATTTCAAGGGAACTTCATTAAGGTAAGGATTTTGGACCTAAAACACACTTCTATGGTAATATTTCATGGATTAAGACTGAAATTAAAGGAATTTGAGGACTAAAAATGAAAAATGGTTGAGTTGGGAAATTGTGTCGGCTGGCCGTGTCTTCACGAGAGGCACCATCACGACCAGGTTCGGTTTCAGGTCGTGACAAGTTGGTATCATAGCCTAGGTTACATAGGTCTCACGAGTCATGAGCAGGTTTAGTAGAGTCTCGCGGATCGGTACGGAGACATCTGTATTTATCCTTGAGAGGCTGAAGAACCTTTAGGAAAACTTCACATTCTTGAATTCTTATCGTGCGTCCTTTAATTCAGCTTGAAACGTAACTCTTGAAATTCCTTCCACACGTTTGTATGTGTACATGAGCGCTCAGTATCATATGTGCATCGATGGCTTGTGATTCCTTGATCGAGGGGCGAGATGTGATCTTTGTGTGTTGATGTTGGGCCAGTCTGGAATACTTGAGGCCAGATTTTTGCCTATAGCTTTAGCACCGAGGTGTTGATTACGTGAGCGCGTGGTTCTGGATCTATATGTGTTGTTGTGTCCCTATTAAGGGAAGTGATGACTGGATAGTTACGTGATGAGTATGATATGACTGCGAGATGTATTCATATGATTTGGAAGCGACGAGAAAGGTCTGCTGGAGGATAGAAGAACTATTAAGTGCTTGATTTCTATCTTGATTCGAGGTATAGCCCCGAGTTATGGGCATGTGAAGAATCTTTCTATGTTTCCTTATGGGAGTGAAGTAAAAAAAAAATCATGATGCGGTATGAGTTCAGACTCAAGGAGACTAAGTGACTGTGTAATGTTTATGACAGTGGAAGGTATATAGAAATGTTAGTTGGAGGAAAAGCAGGTGGGTTATCTCCTACGGAGTGTTCTGAGGTTGTGTGATCCTTATGTTGTCTGTTAGAAGATCTCATTTACAAGTGAAAAATATATGTTGAAATTTAAATTTAGGTCACTTAAGAGAGTGGGCTTGACTGTTGCGAGGACAAATACGAGATTTGCAGAAGATTTAAAGTACCAGATGGTCGGTGTTTCACGATCTTATGAAAAATTGAGTTTAATCTCACTATGGTATTATGGCAGCAATAGGGTATATGCGTTCTGAGTTATTGTGTATGTTTTGGTCTATGGCTTCGAGCCAAATGGGGGAGTCTGCCATTGATTAGGCGATTGCACGATTATGTGCTATGTTAGTTCCAGTTTGAGGTGTACTGGTGAATCAGTCATGGCTTATGGAGATTGAGACCGAGGATGTCTCGAGTAAAGGAAAATTTTGACAAAGGTTATGTCATGCTTCATAGGTGTAAGAGAATCTTAGAATGTCTTGAGTTATTGTTGGTAAAAGATGCTCGGTGCATAGAGCAGGAAGTTGCTTGGTTGTATTGGGATAAGGTTGCATTCTGCAGCGTCTGAAGTGCCAATGAAGCACAAGTTGTTCGGTTCTTTTCATCGGGCTAATTACGGTTTGAGTAGAGTGGATGACTTACGTGAATGGTTCTAATGTGTTCAAGATTCTATACATAACAAATGGGTATTTTAAAGTTGCATATATGGTTAGAAACTGAGTTGTCATTGGAAGATGTCAAGACTTGTGGTATTTTCTATAAATTGTGGGATTCTATTTATCAGTATCAGGAAGGTAAAGGTAACGGATTTAGATTCGTAGGAAGTCTCTTCAGAGTAAAGTATTTTGAAGGTGGTGCTTTTAGGGATATTTAAGAGAGTATTCAGCGTCTTATGAGTCTTAGACGGTGTGGTTTTGTGCTTGGGTCTCGTGTGGTAAGTCTAGGTTGAGAAATTGTGACGTATATTTTCTATGAGCATGAGGAGCATGGGATGTATAGTGTTTTTCTTCTAGATGGGATCAATGGAAAGTTCTTGGTTAGTTGAGTACATAGTTGCTTGTGGCTCGGAAGGGATATGAAGTTCTCATGAAATCCTAGGATGGTATGGCACATGCGATATGTTATGGAGGATGGAGAATTGCGTGAGTAAGGTTATGGTTCAGTTCTGAAAGGAAGGACATAAAATTCTTAGGCAGCATGGGCAATTTCAGATGATTAAGGAAAAGGTACTACTAATTGGTGTGGCTTAATGAGGGTATACATTTCAGAAAGGGCGAATGTGTTTGAGTTATGGATGCTTTATTAATATTGCGGCACTATCTTGTCTTATCGACTGATGATATACGAGTTTGCTAGGTGGCACAGAAGAATTATAAGTGTACCTCTTGTGGGATGATTAAGTATTAGAGGTGTGTTGTATATTCGAGCGGCAAAATTGGGATAAGATATGGTAATTCATGTACTTTATGGACTTGGAGACTGAAAGTTCTCATAAGCAGGTTAGTTCGTGGCTGAGGACGGTAAAGATGTGGGTAAGTTAGTCAGATGATAGTATGTGCTATAATTCAGTCATTGTGAACCTTCAGAGGGTTATTTATCTGTTGTAAGTGACTAGAGTTGGTGTATAGTTCATTAGTAGACTTATATGGATGCGTGTTCTGCATCGGGACAACTTTGTTGACCCCGAATTGTATTGTTGAGGGATGTGTTGATTCAATTGTTATTGAGATTATTAGTAATCTGGGGAGATATATAAGTTACCTTTTTGTGTTGCGAGGCATTAGGATTTGTTGGTTATCGGCACATGTAGTGCGGTGTTATTGGGGTCTCTCAGTGGAGCTCTAGAGGGAGAAATGTTGGATATTGCTCGGCGGATGGCGTATCGGTTATATCCTTTTGGGTTGAGTAGTGTTATGTATTGCTTCACTGTGATTATGATAATTTGTTTTGGTTCCAGACATCAAATTGTGCATGGTTGTCGATCTCGAGCATGGTGAGCTTGAGGTACAACTCTTTCAATTGAGTCATTTTCATGATTTGAGTATGTTCGTACTGTTGCTTATTGGTGCGCGTATTGTGCAAGTTATGGCCTTAGTCTGTATTGAGGTTTCGTGTCACCAGATTAGTTGTGTTGGATTAGATGAGATCGTTGGGATCTTTAATGAATAAACGGATTCGATTCAGCGTTGGGAGGATAATATCGAGGTTCGGCTCAAAATTTGCTATGGTCCTTGCCAAAGGAGAAGAGGCTTCATGAATGGTTGATCTAAGAAATGGTTATGGCTTACTGTGTGTTTTATTTATCATTGGCAATATATGAAAGTGTTAGGATGAGACCTTAGTTGATAAGAGGTTTTCTATCGGTATTCGGTTGTTGTGTGCAGCTGCTGTGATTAGAGGTTATCGTTGCAAGCGTTCGAGTTATGTGGTATATCGTGTAAATGCACTTAAGGTTGCAGGTATGGGTTGTTACAGCTTGTTCGGGCTTATTCCCAGTATGAATGTGATTCTGATCGCATTGAAGATTTCAGAAGTGGAAATGTGGCTCTATGGTTTATGGACTATATTGGATTGTGAAATTTCAGTTTCTATGTGTTATCAGACCTATATGAGATAGGGTGACATGGGATCACCCCCGGGTATATACATGGTAAGGCTATTCAGTGAGTGGTTGGCTTTTGGAATATCTCTGGGCATGTTCGAGGATGAACGTTTGTTTAAGTTGGGAAGGATGTGACGACCCTGTCACACTTCCTTTTTACTTACACCCCCGGGAAGGGTGTAATAAAGGGAGTTTTTTCAATGAAAGGACAATCGAAACGGAATTATATTATTTAAAAAAATTCAGAGTCGCCACTTGGGAGATTTATGGTGTCCCAAGTCACCGGTTTAAAATCCCGAATTGAGGAAAATAATGACTCTGTTTAACATTCCGCGAACCAGAAATCCGAGTAAGGAATTTTGTTAACCCGGGAAAAGGTGTTAGGCCTTCCCGGGTTTCGTGGTTCTAGCACGGTCACTCAACTGTTATATTCGGCTTAATTATCTAATTTTAGAACATATTGAACCTACGTGCAAATTTTAGTTTTTATCCGCTTTTATTCGATTTTTAAAGAATGTTGAACGTCGTTTAAAACATGTCTTTGAATCGCGTCACATGAAATGCACCCGCAATCAGGAACATATCTTATTCAACATTTTGGAATTTGGATTCCGGTCACATGAAATGCACAACCGAGTTTAAGAAGGTAAAATTATTAAATAACGTGCCTAAAAGCAGCTAACATATTGTTAATTTTGCGAGAGCCATGAAAATTAGCTATATGGCACGCCTCGTGTTCTAAAATTGAAAGGAATAATCAAACGAGGGCCAAGCATTTGAGATTTTGTTTGGCTTGGCACGCCTCAAATTATTTTATCTCAAAAGGTCTCTAAACTAACTCATTAGGGCCTTGCACCATGAGTTATCTAGTTAAGGCTTGTCTCAAACCCAAAGAAAGGATGAATTAATTAAAAGCTACTAGAAGTGTGATTGTCCCAAACATTAAAGCCCATAGTAATTCAACACCAGTGTACATTATTCCAGTATGTATAAACTACCGTTTGGTTTCCAGATTGTTATAGGATTCGTCTGAAACCAGGCCTCGCAACTGAGCCCAAATTCAAGGCCCACCCTCCTCAGCGGAGGAAGGAGATTCAAGATCGAGTTCTTAAGGCCTCAAAATAAAACTTACTTGAATGATCGGACATTAATAAAATGCTACTGATTTTTGAAGCATAAAGTGATATTCTATTTTAAAATCGGAATAACACGCAACGTTTTGAATTCTCAACTTTTAAATTCTCAACAACTAAATGACATGCTACTTCAATCTTTGGACCCACATGGGAGGAAACATTAGCAACTTCTGGAAATTAACACTTTAATAGCCAAAAATCCACATTATCAAAACTGACCTTTTAGACACCTCAATTAGTATTACAACAGTGACTGACACAAACCCTTGTCATGCTTAACATATTCACCTGATGCTCATTTTTCATGCTTTGAATATTTTATTTCAACTGAATATAAACTAAAAGATAACATGTGAAATAATGAAAATTCAAGGTGTCCTATCTATGCCAACATTCTGACTAAGAGGTCCAACCAAAGACCATCTGATAAAACAACATACTTTTAATCATAGCAAAATGATTTCATCATAGTCTGCAATCACAGGCATAACAATTACAGCTACATTGAATCATATATTAACAAATTAATACCCTAATTCAACTCATAAACACAAGCCAAATCCTGAAGTAATAACAGGAGGAGCACTCAAATGAGCTCCAGTACTGATTACAAAACTTCAACGACAAAGTTAACAGGAAGCCCTTATGCCACTACCAATATCCAATTTCAACTACAACCATTCTTTGACACATGCATTAGTCAGAGTCTCAAAATTACAAAATGATCACAAACCGAAAGAAAAGAAGTGAAGTTCACAGATAACACCGCATTTTATACCATTCTCATCTCAGACTTCAGTTTACACATCAAATGACACCATAGAGGACTGAAACAATACCTGGAAAATAGACAATGATAGAAAGTAAGAAGATCAGTAGAGAGCAGCAGCAATACAGCAGTCAGCACCAATTGAGATTACTTCAAAGCCCCAAAGATATTACACAGTAGTCCGGGGATCAGTTTAAAACTCAGAACAAACCATTGTTGAAACAAAAAAACAGCAATGGAATTAAACCAGAAAGAAGAGGCCAATAGAACAGTGATTCTCTGAAGTTTTTTTCTTTCTTGATATCTGTTCTTTTTATTTCTCTCTCTCTCTCTCTCTCTCTCTCTCCCTCCCTCAATATGTCTCAACGCATTAGTGTATATTAGAATATATATCAGAGCGTATCAGAGTATATTCCACTTAATGATCTCAACCTCTCAATACTCTCAATCTATATCTTTTTCTATCAATCTCTATGTCTAAGCTCTCTCTTTAGGCTCTAAGGTCTGATCTATATTTTTTCAGAATTTCAAAAGCTCTCCCACTCTCAGTGTTCAAAAGTCTGCCTCTTTTTCTCTCTATATTTTCCTCAACCTCTGTCTATTTCTCTTTCCCCAAAACTGTCTATGTATAAGCTCCTTTCCCACTCTCAATATCTCTCTCTGAAGGTTCTCGGTGTTCTTTCTGTCTGAAGGTCCCTCAGGTCTCTCTCTTGTGTTTTTCTCTCCCTATTGCCTTCTCTCAGATTTTCAGAATGTCTCAATGTTCTAGCTCCCAGCTCTTACTCTTAATGTTTTTTTTCTCCCTTTCAATCTCTAAGCTCTCTTTATTTATAGCCAAAACTTAAATCTTTTCGAGCTCACAAGAGCACTGAACGCCTGCATTTCCACTTTCAATTAAGAACCATTTCCCCCATCATATTCTCTGAATTTCCAGCCTATAAAGACACTAAGCAGGGTGTCACGTTCCCTATTAATCCCCTTTTTAATTCTGGTATGGGCATGCCTATATTTTAATCAATGGTATGGGCACGCCCCTGTTTTAAATTAATTCCCATGTCCCTTGTTCATTAATCAACTAAACCCCCAATGTTTTCTGATTAAACAATTCGTTAGGTCAGTAATACAGCACCATTCTACCCTTGCAGAGCATTCACATCTAGACGAGTATTAATTAGATTCAAACTAATCCCTAATTCGACAGCCTAAGTGAATTAAACAAGAAATACAAACTTCAGTCTTAACACCAACAACATCCTAATTATTCGAAACGAATCAAACAAAACCTATCCAAAGAAATCAAACAGCATAAACCAACCTATACCAGAAGACTGATCAAATTTCAATTGAAATTCGATCAACTAAAATAAAGAAAGATACGAGATGGAAGAAAACAAAAATAAAGGAAAAACCAAACATGCCAATTAGTCAGAAAGAGAAAAGGAAAAAAAAGTACCTATTACTTCAGACCAAAATAAAAAGGGACCTTGATTCTTCAAATCTTCGGGTTTCCGATCCAATTTGATATTAATCGCATGTTCTCATAGAGAACAAACGATTAAAATCATTTTGGACCGGAATCGTCCACAGAATCTCGACTTTGACCCGTTTTTAGTATTCAACTTATGATTTGATATTCGAGGGGTTCTAT
>MU679948.1:3679-48904 GCA_026770625.1 Nicotiana glauca | reverse complement strand
GCTCTGACATGGGTCGCTCAGAAGTTGAGACACTATCTCCAGGCTCACACCACTCACCTCATTACCAGGTTGGATCCTTTGAAATACATATTCCAGAAACCAATGCCCACCGGAAGATTGGCAAAATGGCAAATTCTGCTTGCTGAATTCGACATAGTTTATGTACCCCGCACGGCAATGAAAGCCCAAGCATTGGCAGATCACTTGGCCGAAAACCCAATTGATGAGGAGTACCAACCATTAAATACCTACTTTCCAGATAAAGAGGTAAACGCAATAGAAGCAGTCCCTGAAGACGCCCATGCTTGGAAGATGTTCTTCGATGGAGTNGACAGCACGTGGAAGATCTCGGCAGGCGATTCACATCAATAGAGTTCAGGTACATCCCGCGGTGTCACAACGAACTAGCTGATGCACTCGCCACTTTAGCTTCAATGCTACCTTATCCAGGCAACGCCCACGTCGATCCTTTAGAAATCCAAATCAAGGAAAGACACGGTTACTGCAATGTAATCGAGGCAGGACCAAATATCCAGCCGTGGTACTACGATATCAAGAGGTTCCTGAAGACACAAGAGTACCCCGAACTTGCTATGGGAGATCAGAAGAGAACCATCAGGTGACATGCAAGTGGCTTCTTTTTGAGCGGCGAAGTTTTGTACAAGAGAACCCCGGACCTCAACCTGTTAAGATGCGTTGACGCTGAAGAAGCCGGGAGAATCATGCAAGAAGTACACGCAGGAGTGTGTGGGCCTCATATGAACGGGTATGTCTTGGCCAAGAAAATCTTACGAGCTAGTTATTATTGGATAACTATGGAAAAAGATTGCTTCATTTTCGTCCGGAAATGCCATCAGTGCCAGGTGCATGGAGATCTGATTCATGCACCCCCAACAGAGCTACATCCTATGTTGGCGCCTTGGCCTTTCGTCGCTTGGGGCATGGACGTAATTGATCCGATTGAGCCAAAGGCATCTAATGGGCACAGATTCATATTGGTCGCCATCGATTATTTCACAAAATGGGTCGAGGCTATCACTCTCAAGTCGGTCACCAAAAGAGTCGTGGTGGACTTTGTACACTCAAATCTTATCTGTCATTTCGGTATTCCTGCAACTATCATCACAGATAACGCGGCGAACCTGAACAGCCATCTGATGGAGGAAGTATGCGAACAATTCAAAATAACGCATAGGAACTCCACTCCTTATCGGCCCAAAGCCAACGGCGCTGTTGAAGCAGCAAACAAGAACATCAAGAAGATTTTGAGAAAGACAATCGAGAGTTCCAGACAGTGGCATGAACAGTTGCCTTTTGCCTTACTGGGATATCGCACCACGGTGCGCACATCGGTAGGAGCCACCCCATACTTGCTGGTTTATGGAACCGAAGCCGTGATACCGGCAGAGGTAGAAATTCCTTCGCTTCGGACCATTGTCGAAGCAGAAATTGAAGACAGCGAATGGGTCAAGACCCGATTGGAGCAGTTAACCTTAATTGATGAAAAGCGGATGGCTGCGGTCTGTCATGGGCAGTTGTACCAACAAAGAATGGCTCGTGCTTACAACAAGAAAGTGAGACCCAGGAATTTTGAAGTCGGACAATTGGTGTTGAGGCGCATTCTTAGCGAAAGGAAAATTCGCTCCTAATTGGAAAGGTCCATACATCATCAGAAAAATACTACCGAGGGGAGCATTATATCTGGGTGATGTTGAAGGAAATCATCCCCAAACGGCAGTGAACGCAGACGTGGTCAAAAGGTACTATGTTTGAGTTGCTTCGGTGGTGTCTTGACGCATTTGAGATGATGAAGGCTTTTGTTCCCGCTACCCAAACACTATCCACCCCCTTTGTAAACCACTTTGAGCCGGTTACCTTTCGTCGACTACCCTCTTTGGAATCCAAAACCACCATCAACCATCCAAAAACACAAAAAAAAAAATTATGATTCTGGTCCGAACTACGTTTTGACTTGATTCCGAAAGGATACGTAGGCAGCCTCTATCTGAGTTTCAGTCACACCGAACCAAAAATCCAATTTTCCCCGAAATTGAAACTGGGGCAGATGTTATAATGGTTCGACCATGAGTTTACCAAATGATTCCAAAGTTGTAATACCATCCATAATCCCTTTTACCCAAAACCAAGCGCAAGTCCTTCGGATCAATTGCCAAAGACATGAGTGCTAAGAAAATCATAGAAAGCGGACATTCAAATTGAGAGAAATAAATGAGAGAGTCTTATCGGTGAAAAACTTCGGGCACCATGAGGGGACGGGAGCAGAGAAACCAAAATGAGAGAATCCGTTTGGTGAAAACTCACAAAGAGCACTATCGAGCGATGTTGAGAAGAAAAATGAGAGAGGTCAATTAGCGAAAACCCGCAAAGGGCGCTATCGGTCGAAAGAGAGGTATCTCATCACTGGAAGTACTGGAAAAGTTCCCTGGTTCGGAAATGCGGATCAACGGATTTATAAGAAGCCGGAAGTGTTACAGGTCAGGCGTCCAATCCAAGAAGCATGTCATGTCCATTTGAAGCCAGCATGCACCCCAGATAAGTCTTTCTTCTCCCCTAAAAGAGACATTTCTACTTTTAATTCATCTCTTCCACTCCGTACTTGTCTTCTTTCCTTGGAATCTCTTTCGGTTTAACCCCAAACTCCGAAACTTTTTACAAAGAAAAAGGTGGCAGAATTGGTTCCACAGGGCTCCGCCTGACAAAGGCCGAAGAGAATGCCCAGCCTCAGCTAGTGCGTTGGCCCAATCCTGACTGACCATTGTTTGTTGATTGTTCCCCTGAAGGAAAAACCTTCTAAAAAGAGAGAAGGTCAAAGGCAACGGTCCTAAACAATAGAACGAAACAAGAGGCCAGCGCCCACACGGGCAAGTTTAGTCAAGTTCTGTAGAATTCCCCCTTTCAAGATCTGCGAGCAGCAAGGTCCTTGACGGAAAAGGGACTGCGGTCAAGCGATCGAGATGATCAAGGCCGCAAACCAACCACCACTGTGAACTAACAAATTGTTATTTGTTGAATATTTAGAACAGGTGCAATCCAGGCAAGCATACAAGAAATGGACGCAGCCTGAAAAGGGGGGCAACGCCCGAGCACGGGAACAACCTCGCAGCAGAAAATCAACCAAAGGTAAGTTTCCCATCTGACTCGCTCATGCACTATGTTTAAATAAAGAAGATAAGAATAAATTTAGAAAAGATTTAAAAAAAAATCCCATTCCCTAGAAATCCCGGCATAACCCGCGGATCTCTCTGGCATAACCCAAGGAGCCTTTTCCTTTCCAAGTCTCGGCATAACCCGATGACCCCTACGGCATAACCCATCGAATCCCGGCATAACCCGCGGATCTCCCTGGCATAACCCAAGGAGCCCTTTTTTTCCTTCCAAGTCTCGGCATAACCCGATGACCCTGACGGCATAACCCGTCGAATCCCGGCATAACCCAAGGAGCCTTTTTCTTTCCAAGTCTCGGCATAACCCGATGACCCCGACGGCATAACTCGTCGAATCCCGGCATAACCCGCGCATCTCCCTGGCATAACCCAAGGAGCCTTTTTCTTTTCAAGTCTCGGCATAACCCGATGACCCCGATGGCATAACCCGTCGAATCCCGGCATAACCCGCGGATCTCCCTGGCATAACCCAAGGAGCCTTTTTCTTTCCAAGTCTCGGCATAACCCGATGACCCCGACGGCATAACCCGTCGAATCCCGGCATAACCCGCGGATCTCCCTGGCATAACCCAAGGAGCCCTTTTCTTTCCAAGTCTCGGCATAACTAGATGACCTTAACGGCATAATCCGGTTAATCTCGGCATAACCCGACCATGTCCCAACACCGCCTCGATCCATTCACAAGGATACACCATCCTGATGTGACCGTTTGAATATATGTCATAACTAACTCACAAAATTTTCCTAGTGCAAACTGGGGGCAGAAAAATTTCGTTCGTTTGTTCTTTTTGGATGTCTTAAAGCAGGTTGATCCCAAAAGTGAAAGGCGCAAGAGGACCGATATAACAAGTTTTCCTCCGGCACGATAGAAGAAAAGAAAAGAAGAAAAGAAATGAGTGCGAACGTCGGAGCAAATGAAAGGGCGAACTGCTAAAAATCTGATGGAAGTCGCAAGCCCCGCCCCTTTTTCTGCTCAAATGCTGCAGAAAGAAATAAATACTCACAACCAGAGAGCATCAAGATTCAGATCGAAGTCTGCGGCGGAAATCAGCTAAGACTCAAGATGAAGTTCCAAAGAATCATAGATAGGAATCTTGTAACTCATAGTTGATAGGCACAACTAGTTTAGTGTCAATTTTTCTTTGGGTGTAATAAGGAGGTCAGTAAACGGTAACAGCAGCAACAACAACAGTAACAGCAAGGTTTTAGTCCAGGTAGTCCCAGCTGCCAAAACTTCCCGAACTACATTGACCGAATTCCTGTTTAGCCCAGGATATGTAGGAGAACCCCCCGAAGCAAAGGCTCGGTCAAACTCTTTCAAAAATGCTTCATACGGAGTACTTGAACGGGAAAAAATCGCTCGTATCCGCTCATTTATCTTTGCACGAAAACTCTTCGTGTTTCCGGGCAAAGAGGAGCAGCTGTAAGCACGTGATTTTTTTCCTACGAGAAAACTACTCCCAAAATTCAAAATAAAATAGTCCTTTTGTTGTTTGCAATTTTTGTGGATTTTGTTGTTATTTTTTCTTATTTGTTTGTATTTTTGTATGCATGTTTATTTGTTTAAATTATTTAAAAATACAAAATATTGCATTTAGGACTCAATTCTACAATTAGAAATTAATTAGTATTTTTTGTGATTTAGGATTTTAGTTTTGATTAATTAAAAGATAAAGAAAATGAAGAGAAAAGGAAGCAAACCGGATTTTGGCCCGCCACATTTCCAAACCTTATCAGGCCCAATTGTGAACCCCTACCCGGTCCAATGAGACCTGGCCAATACGACGTCCGAACGACGTCGTATTTGTCACGTTTTCCCTGAACCGTTAGATCACACGGCCAGGATCAACCTATCCCCAACCCGTCTCACCCGACCCGTTCCCATCCGAGACCAACCCGCCTCCTCATTAAACCAAACGACCCCGTTCTGCATTTAAACGACCCCGTTTCTTTCTCCACAATCAATCCGAGCCGTTGAGATCATTTGATCTAACGGCTCAGATCAATTGAATCAATTAAACATACCAAAATTCCCACCCCAGGCCCCCGTGTGTAATTCAATTCCCAGACCCCCCCCCTTCCGTCTCTCTCGGAGATGACATAAAACCACCGCCCTCCGCCTACCGGAAATCGCCTCACGGCGGTTCCGGTAGGCCAATGACCTCCAACTTTACACCACAGCACCCCCGTAACCTCCCCATTCCAACCCTGAGCGTGGCTTCCTTCAAATCAGGCGTCAACTCTTCGAATCTTAAATCGAAGGTTGGCTGGAAAACCTCGCCGGCTCCGATGGCCGTGAAAATAACACCCTGAAGCCACCAGACTACCCTCCCCCAAAATCAACACCTGCTTTCCTTCGAACCAAACTAGAACGCTTCGAATCTTGATTCTTTGTCAAGAACCCTAATAGCCGCCAGTACTTTCTGGTGGCGGCGGCGCCTCCCTTTGACCCCAAATCCATACCCCAGCACCACTAGGCTTCCCCCATCCCATAAGCACCTCCATTTCCCTTCAAACCCCACCCCAATTCTTCGAACACCAAAAGCAATAGGAACCCCTGATTTTCAACCCAAAGATCGAACGTGGTCTGTGAGGCGTCGTTTGGTTTGAATCAGAGTTTAGCCGAGTGTTCTCATATTGAAAACACGCGGTTAAACTTTGTTTCAACCCAAATATGAAAGAGAGGCGATAGACAGTTTTGGTTTGTTTGGTCCGCCATGATTTTCCAGGTACTTGTTTCTCAATTCTTTTCTCTTTCATTTGTTATCCGTTGGTTTTGTCTCAGTTCAAGTATGTCTTCTTCTCCTTCGTTTCTGTTTGATTCTGTGATTAAACTAGGTCAGCTTTGTTCTTAAATGTCTGAGTTATTTCTTCCTTCTGTTTTGGTTGCTGTTAAGGTCTGATTACATGTTAGTTCGTTTGATTCTTCTATTACTTTTCTGTTAGTTCTATCCATCTTCAAGACCCTTTATTTGGTCAAATTGTTACTTCTGTTTGATTGTGTTTGTTATAGGATACGTATTCGCTTCGATTAGCGTCGTCGAATAATTAGTTTCGTATTTTTCCTGTCTTTGGCCTAAGTACTATGAATCACTGACTGGTTTTTCGTTTATTTGTTATCGATTATACGTGTTGTAATCGATTAAACGAACATCGTCGATTAGTCGTATGGGTTTGTTAGTAAGAACAACATGGCACTAATGTTTAATACTGATTGGTTTCATCCGAGCCACTGTTTGAATTAGAATCTGGATTTGTCTAGGATTGAATTTAGGATTCTTAATTGGTTATAGTTGTATTGGATTTAGACAGAAACTCCGAAGCTTAGTGGGTTGCCACCCTGAGCATGTTTGAACCATTAGGGTAGCCCATAGTGTAGATACACCCTGGAGACAGTGGAACCTGCTGTACAGCAGGACACTCACTATTGTCTGGACTCGAGGGAATTTAAAATCAGGAGTTACATACCTAGACAAACTGAAGTGGGAAAAACAGAGGGAATAAGATGGGGGCTTTAGTTAAAACATTTTAAAAATAGGCTGAAAGGTGTTAGCTGGTTATATAAGAATAGATGCTGGCATTAGGAAAGAGGGAACCTTAGAGATTTTGGAGAGAGACCTGCTGGAATACACATTCTAGGATATACATTCTGGTATAAGATACAATTCTAAAAGAGAGAGCAGGGGATTTTTTCATTTTTGAGAGTCTGTTGAGTCTTTTGAAAAATCTGTCTTAAAGAGTTCAAGAGTTTTAAGCATTCAAAGAGTGAAGAGAGCTTTGAAGTGATTAGTTAAAAGATTTAAAGTCAGTATTAGGCAACTCGAGTTCCTGTACACTCTTACATTGCTCTCAAGATCAGAAACAGTTGAGCTTTTCTCTGTTTCTGTTTCCCTGTTTGAGTGTCCAAGGGCATCTGAAGGTTTCTGTTGAGCTACTTGGGTTTGTTATTGTTGTTGTCTGGTCTTCTGAAATTGCTGCTTGGTGGCTTTAAATTCCTCTGTTTGGTTTAGCCCATTGCTGGGATTGCAATCTACTACTAGGCTGCCCACTATTGTGTCACTAGTGGTTCTATTTGCTTGCTGGAATCTGTCGTTGTTTGCTGTTGTATTTGCTGAGCCATAGCTGACCTTGCCCCTTTTTTTTTTGCTGTTGAAATTCCAGGTACACAGTTTCAAACTCATGTTGGTGTAGACTTGAATTGAAGTTTGGAATAAGAATGCTTATTGGGTTTATGCGCCTGGATCGCTGCCTGTTTATTTCATAGTTAGATAAATCTTGTTGCATACACCTGTTAGTTGTAGGGTATATTTGTATAACTTAGACTGTTGTATGTTTCGATTTAAATCACGGACTGTAAAAATTGAGTTGACATTTCTCGATAGCGTAAATTCTGTCAACATTAATACTAAGTTGAATTCTTTTTTTAGTTCAAAGCTTGCGTTGATTAAGGTTTAGATAAAAACAGTGAGTTCCAAGTATATAGCTTCATATCCAATAATGAATCATTAGAATTAGCTTTGTAACTTAGTAATTAGTCTCTGTATTAGTATGTAGCCTTCATTAATCAATTGCCCGATTTTAATAAGTCACGCGCGAATAAATATTTCCAATCTAATTTAGACAAGAGAAGTTGAAAGGCAGAAGATAGATAACTGCTCGCCTTCTATAAAAAAGGTTTTCATTTGAATCGAATGCATTTTTGATTAATTTGTAGAGAGTTAGTCAAAATCGGAATCACTTCATGCATTATCGCTTCTGCAGAGTAATGAGAAATAATTTCGAACGGACATTTTTTGCGTGAATAAAAATGTTGTTGAGTTTAGGTAACCGTCCTACCCGGTATGAGTTTAAATGAATGACCCAGGCACACATTCGATTTGCATATTCATTAGTGGGCGGGTCCAGATTGAGATTAGACCCGTTCTGTTTAAAGGTCTAAATGTATAGTTTTAATTTAATGAAAGTGGTTTAAAGTTGATTAAAAGCACATAGGTTATAACATGTATTAAAATCAGATATTTTGGCCATTTATAATAGTTTAAGCGACCGTGCTAGAACTACGGGATCCGAGGGTGCCTAACACCTTCCCTCGGGTCAACAGAATTCCTTATTTAGAATTTCTGGTTCGTAGACTTCATTTGGAAAGTCAAAAAAAAAAATTCCTCGATTTGGGATTAAATAAATCGGTGACTTGGGACACCATAATTTATTCCAAGGGGCGACTCTGAAATAAACAAATAATCCCGTTTCGAATATTGTCACTTTAAATGAAAAAACTCCCTTGCATTCACCCTTCGGGGTAGGCGCACCAAAAGGAGGTGTGACAACTCCAGCAGAAATCGCATAAACAATTAACTACACATAAAACCATAAATTGAAAGGCATGCAATAACATCTAACAGTAACTACCATAGGGAGCACGATACAAAACGCAAGACATCTATGGAGGGCCCTACCAAACCCCACCTAGCCCCGGGAAAGAAGTACGAAAAGCTCTAGTAGCCCCTATCCTACAACCCTAATACTAGACCTCCAGACTTTTCTATCAAGGGTCATATCCTCGGAAATCCGCATTATTGCCATGTCCTGCCTAATCACCTCTCCCCAATACTTCTTAGGCCTCCCTCTGCCTCGCCTCGTTCTAACCACCGCCAGCCGCTCACAACTCCTCACCGGGGCATCAGGGTTTCTCCTCCGCAAATGCCAGAACCACCTGAGCCTCGCTTCCCGCATCTTCTCATCCACTGGGGCCACCCCCACCTTCTCCCGAATAACTTCATTCTTAATCTTATCTAATCTGGTGTGCTCGCACATCCACCTGAGCATCCTCATCTCTGCAACCTTCACTCTCTAAACATGAGAGTTCTTAACCGGCCAGCACTCCGCCCCATACAACATGGCAGGTCTAACCACAGCTCTATAAAACTTCCCCTTGAGTTTCGGTGGTACTTTCTTGTCACACAAGACTCCTAATGCAAGCCTCCATTTCGACCACCCCGCCCCTATACGGTGGGTGACATCCTCGTCGATCTCTCCGTCCCCCTGAATCACCGACCCAAGATATTTGAAACTATCCCTTTTGGGGATGCCCTGGCTCCAAGCTTCACATCCCTGCCTACTTCGATCGACTCGTCGCTAAACTTGCACTCCAGGTATTCTGTCTTAGACCTGCTCAGTTTGAAACCCTTAGACTCGAGAGTCTGTCTCCAGACCTCCAACCTCTCGTTAACACCGACCCTCGTCTCATCTATCAGGACTATGTCATCAGCAAATATCATACACCAAGGCACATCTCCTTGAATATGTCGTGTCAGTGCATCCATCACCAAGGCAAATAAGAAAGGGCTAAGGGCTCACTAATCAGTAGCGTGAGAAAAAATTCATCAATAAGACATAATGCATGTTCAAATAAGGTACAATTACTCACATGCAAGTAAAAATTCCAGCAACACATTTTTCAAAAAGAACTGCAAACTATGTTCTTATAATCTCGGGAACAACTACTAATTTTCAAGACAAACCCATATTAAATTAATTAGAAGGTCGAGAATGTGGTTTGCTTTCCATTAACAGCTGAATCTATAAGAAGAACGTCACATACCATCAATGGAAAAACCAGAAAGGTACGACATTAAAAGAGTGAAGACGAAAGAGAAGCACATAATATAGTTCAGAAACTCACAAAGAGAGAGAACATCCAATGCCACGAAGGAGAAAGTGAATTGCAGAGTCTGAGACCCAAAATCTATCCAAAAGGATACACCTGGTTGGGTGCAATACACGTGCTTATAGGAAGGCAAAGAAACTCAAACTATAATGGGCCCACCTCTACAATACAATTTACAATGCTCACGGTACAATCATTATTCGTACACCTTGTTCACATATATATATATATACTAGTAATGGAAGCCCGTGCTCTGCACCGGCCCAACATGACAAATATATGTAAATAAGTTATTTTAGCAACATATGCAAAAGGTATCTGAAATTATTTTCGCCAATACATGTGATGGAGATCTTTGAGAATAAGAAGAGTTTGAATTTTTCTCCTATGGTAAAGTAACCTGCAAATATAAGGTTTCAAATGCCAAAGAATATAAAATTTGTTTGTTTGGATAAATATAAAAGACAAAGTACCAGCACGAAAAGAATTCCCAGTTGAAACATCACTTAGACTGTAAAACTAAGTCAACATATGTAATTGAGATTGTTCTCAGCATCTTGTCAAACCAACGCAATCTTTATGAATTCTGCAGCACTTCCAAGTATTTGTCTACTATCTCATTGTCCTATTCTTTCTTTCAATGTGACTCCACCTTCTTCGTGCTTTAGTTTTGAAGCAGCACGGCTCTTTACTATAACATTCCTATGCAATCTATTACTATGCTGCTGTTCAAACTTGTAATGCATTGCCTAAAAATTCCAAATACCTGGTGCAACAAAAATATTCTGTTAAACTCATGTATAGCTTTGTCTAACTTCCTCTTTTTTTTCAAATAACTTTCTAACAATAGTAAGAACATGAGGACTGAGATAAGATTCCATCTCAACTGAAGCAGTCCATTTAATATCACTATTGGGGCATTCACGCAGCATTTTAGTCATGATTCCGTCAATTCTTCTTCTTTACCGTGCTATGTACTTCCTGAATTGTACTAATTGCATTCATCTTTTCTCTAGATTAGAAAGAGACACGTACAGTGTAAGACAATGCTTTAAGACAGATCAATATATATTTCCTATGCCTTCTCAAAAGAAGAAATTACATCATATATCACTTGGGTCAAACAGCCCATTCGAAAATAGCCCATATTTAAAGCCTTTACCTGGCTAAGCCCATGTTGTATATGTTATGAAATTTGGTTTTCACCCGATAGCCCACAATTTAAAACAACAATTTTAATATTTTAAATTTCAATTTATCTGTTTATCTCTCTCTTCCTCACGCCTTTCTCAGAGACGAAGATAACCGACCTCCATTATTGGGTTCAGGTTTTTCGAGCTTTCAATCTTATTTTCAGGTAATTTTCGTTTCATTTTATGCTTTTACCACAGTTTTGGTTTTGAATTTTGTTTTATTTTTAATTTTTTTTTGCTTTTCTGTTTATGCCTATTTTCTTTACAATGTTGTGTTTTTCGTTTGATTTTGTGTTCCTTCTATCTTCGTTCTAGGCTTAAACTTGATGTATCAGTTTGCATGCTTTGTTATTTCGACTTTTAGGGTAGAACTTTTTATTTTTTGAGTTTTGTCACAATTTGGAAAAATTGGCCTCTGCTTTGTGTTCATGGCCTTTATTTTTGGTTCACTTTTGAGTTTTGTTGCAGTTTGATTTTTGTGTTTTCCTTCAGTTGTCTTCACTTTTGCTAAAGCTTTGTTTGATTGGTTTATTGTAGAAATTGCGTTCAAAAATACCTGCTTCTAAAAGCAAAATGAAGGTTACTGGAAAAGGCGTTAAGTTTGATTATGCGAAAAGATTAAGGGACTAGCCCTCAAGCCCTGATTCTGAAGCTAATGTAAATGCCCAGGCGCTAGATGATGATGAGTCTCCTGCTCTTCCTAAAAACTCGCACAAGAGAGCAATCGAATGACTCGTTCGCAAACGAGTAATACTCCCACTCCAGTTAAATCATCAAGGGACTTGCCCTCAACCCCTGCTTCTGAAGCGAATACGCATGTCCAGGCTTCCGAGGATGATGATTTTGAGTCTCCTACTCCTACAAAAAAAGTTGCAACAAGAGAGCAGTCGAATGACTCGTTCGCAAACAAGTAATACTCCTACTCCGGTTAACATCGTTAGAATAAGGAGTAAGAAATGTGGGAGACCTGAAAAATCAAAAGAAAAGCTGAAAGTTGATTTGGTTAATGAAGATGATGTAGGCCCCAATGTTAAACCAAAAAGGAGAAAGATCAAGGACGATGGTGAGAATGGTCTTGATTGCAAATCGAAAGAACAAAGGTTTGTTATTCACTACAAATTGAATGAGAGAAAAGCTAAACTGAAGGTATCCCTGTGTTGCTATTAATTTTATACATGCTTATACAATTTCATACAAAGTTATACAGCTGATTATACATCTTTATACAAGTATAGTTACACTGAGTTATACATTTTTATAAAAAGTTTTAGTATAGTTTTTGTTCCCGATCTATTTCTTGTTATTTTTCCATATGCAAGGTTAGGGACTTCTATATACAACCAGTTGATTATTTCCACAACAGGATTAGTTTCCATAACGATACTGATATTGTGAGCATTTTAAAGCAATGTTTGACTGACACGCAGTTTCAAATGTTCTGTGCTAGTTGTTTTGGGTACTTCTTGGACCTCCCTTAATTTAAAATTCAAAATCAACTTATTCATTGTATATTATTGAGGGAAGTCGTCCCATGACGAGAAAGGGAGTTGTGGGTAAAAATTAATGGTTGTTTGCTGCATTTTGGCATTGGAGAGTTTGCTGTTATCACTGGTTTGAAGTGTGTAGAAGACGACGCCACTTTCTATGACAAACCAGATGTTAATAGGTTGCTAAAAGAGTATTTTCTAGGAGATGGAAAAAAGGCTATAACGAGGGGGCGGCTTCTTGATCACTTCAAGAAAAAGGACCGGAAGTCGGACGAAGATGCGTTCAAGATGGTCTTGATGATGTTTGTCCATCATTTCATATTCTCAGATGCCAATAATCATGGTATCAACAATGATGATTTTGATATCATTGAAAGTGGTCAATATCAGATGTATGCTTGGGGAAAAAGTCATTTGAAGATATTTTAAAGACAATGAGGGACAGACAGTGTGTTTGACAATGTATAGGCTTGGAAGTTTGCCACTTGCATTACAAATATGGTTTTTTGAGTGTTGTTATATGGCTGACAAGCATCTAGCTGTTCGCATTGGCACAAATGTGTCACGCATTCTTAATTGGAAAGTGACTGAAACTCCAACATATGCGGATTTGACTGGCAGGGTGATCATGTGTAGTATCGACAAGGTAAACATTTTGTACCATAATACTTCTTCATATATGATTTCAGTTTTTCTGTATGTATATTTATGAATATGTCACAATTTTCTTTTTCTACTATTGTAATCCAATTTTTCTTCTTGTAGTTGAACTATAGGAACATTTCCCCTACTCGTGAAGAGATGTCAACTCTGAACATCGACATGTTTTTTAAAGTTAATTCCGATGATGTTGCATCAGGGGAGGTGTCTGCCTTTCACACTGATGATTATGTCGCTGCATCTCCACCTTGTCCTCAGAATATGGAGCAACAGTCTAAACGACCTTATCCTCAGAATACGAAGCAACAGTCTAAACGATCTTTTCCTCAGAATATGGATCGACAGCCTAACCCGAGTTATGATCCTTTGGTGCGCATTCAGCTGTTGAATGCTGAAGCTGAGAAGTTGAGGAGTACTACTGGAAAGGTACTGGACCTTTAGCTTTTTTGTAGTTTATAAATACTTTTTGTATATACATGGTTTTTTGGTTATAAACATGGTTGTTGATTTGCTTTTGTTGTATTTTTTTTATAGTTGACTGATACAGTGACGACACTTAACAATTATGTAGTCTCTTCCTTTGAAAAAGTATTCAGTTTTCTGAATATGAAGGAAACCAAGCAAACGAGGGAGGATGTTACTGATTCTAAGGTAATTATTTACTGATAAAACCAAATCACTCAACAGTTATGCCTTCTATGAATCATCACTCAACATGCCTTCTCTTTCTATTGTTTTTATTAGATTCGTCAGCGCGTGTCTGATGACAATACATCTGGTCTCGGCGAATTTGATGGCTATCAATATGATATTGTTCCTGACTTTGTCAATCAAGTGAATCAAGATAACGTGCTAGTTGACGAGGGAGTTACTGATGGTGTTGATGATGGTATTTGTTCTGCATTTTATCTTTTTTTGTCTGATTTTTCTTTTCTTCATTTTGGATGTTTTTTATTATTTGTTTTCTCTGTCTAAGGGGCAGCAAGTAATGTCAAGGGTGACATATTTTGGGATGACATTGGCGATGAAGATTTAGCTGCGCTATAGATGTCCCAAATTATGCTTCACGAACCATCCATCATAGACATAGAAGATGATTACATTTCTCCTGAACAGTCGAACTTCAGTCAGTTCGACGGAAAATACCAGGAAAATATGCCAAATCTCCATATTTGCCAGTTTTTGATTTGGGGGCATCAGGATCGACGCACAAGCTCATTTTTTATATCAAGCATCCTTTCACGATCGAAATTGATGATTTTGATCCATTGTCGCCATTGACTAAAGAGTTTTGCGCATTTGTTGATAATGGGATATATACGAGGTGAAGGTATCTTCACTTTTTCATGTTCTGATTTTATACTTGTCAATGAATGTAGTTTTGATTACTTTTTATTTTTTGTGATTTGAAGTGCCAAATTCTTCCCATTCACCATTATGAAGAACATAAACTGGAAAAAGCTTCATTGAACAAAAAATTAAAATCAAAATTGCAGCAAAAATAAAAATTGGGCTGATTTACAGCAAGAAAATTTCACTTTTCGTGTTTGATTTGCTGTTAAATTCGAGATGATGAAGAAATTCTAGGGTTTTTGGAGCTGCATTGATTGCAAGATCTCGTTTTTGTAGATTTGGGGAAGAAGAATGGAAAGAATCAGAGAAAATCCCGCTGAAAGAAAGAAAATCCAACTTCTTACTCCCAAAAAACGGAAATAACGCCCCTTTTTCGGATATGGGCCTCTAATTATTGGGCTACTCAATTGTAAATTGAAATATGGGATATAAAGTTGAAAAGGAGGCAGCCTAGTTGTTTAAATATGAAATTTTCCCTTTCAATTTTTTGTTCGATGGAACTTTTTCCAGTTTACGTTCTTAATAGTGGTGGATGGGAAGAATTTGGCACTTCAAATTACAAAAAATAAAAAGTAATCAGAACTACATTCATTGACAAGTATAAAATCAGAACGTGAAAGATTAAAGAAAGTGAAGTTACCTTCGCCTCGTATCCATCCCATTATCAACAAACGCGTAGAACTCTCTAGCCAATGGCGACAATGGATCAAAATCATCAATTTCGATCGTGAAAAGATGCTTGATATAAAAAATGAGCTTGTGCGCCGATCCTAATGCACCCGAATCAAAAACTGGCAAATATGGAGATTTAGCATATTTTCCTGGTATTTTCTGTCGAACGGACTGTTCAGGAGAAATGTAATTATCTTCTACGTCTATGATGGATGGTTTGTGAAGCACAATTTAGGACATCTGTAGCTCAGCTAAATCATCATCGCCAATGTCATCCCAAAATGTGTCACCCTTGACATCACCTGCTGCCCTTAGACAGAGAAAATAAATAATAAAAAATTTTTAAAATGAAGAAAAGAAAAATCAGACAAAAAAAGATAAAATGTTAAACAAATACCATGGTCAACACCATCAGTAACTCCCTTGTCAGCTAGCACGTTATCTTGATTCACTTGATCGACAAAGTCAGGAACAACATCATATTGATAGCCATCAAATTCGCCAAGACCAGATGTATTGCTATCAGACATGCACTGACGAATCTAATAAAAACAATAGAAAGAGAAAGCATGTTGAGTGATGATTCAGAGAAGGCATGGATTTGGTTTTATCAGTAAACAATTACCTTAGAATCAGTAACATCCTCCCTCGTTTGCTTGGTTTCCTTCATGTTCAGAAAACTGAACACTTATTCAAAGGAAGAAACTACATAATTGTTGAGTGTCGTCACTGTATCAATCAACTAAAACAAACAGCACAAAGAGAATCAACAACCATGTTTATAACCAAAAAAACCATGTATATACAAAAAGTACTGATAAACTACAGAAAAGCTAAAGGTCCAGTACCTTTCCAACAGCACTTCTCAACTTCTTAACTTCAGCATTCAACAGATCAATGCGCACCAAAGGATCATAACTCGGGTTAGGCTGTCGATCCATATTCTGAGGAAAAGGTCGTTTAGACTGTTGCTCCGTATTCTGAAGATAAGGTCATTTAGACTGCTCCATATTCTGAGGACAAGGTGAAGATGAAGCGACAGAATCATCAGTGTGAAAGGCAGGCACCTCCCCTGATGCAACATCATCGGAATTAACTTCAAAAAGCATGTCGATGTTCAGAGTTGACATCTCTTCACGACTAGGGGAAATGTTCCTATAGTTCAACTACAAGAAGAAAAATTGGATTACAATAGTAGAAAAAGGAAATTGTGACATTCATAAATATACATACAGAAAAACTGAAATCATATATGAAGAAGTATTATGGTACAAAATGTTTACCTTGTCGATACTACACATGATCACCCTGCCAGTCAAATCCGCATATGTTGGAGTTTCAGTCACTTTCCAATTAAGAATGCGTGGCACATTTGTGCCAATACGAACAGCTAGATGCTTGTCAACCATATAGCAACACTCAAAAAACCATATTTGTAATGTAAGTGGCAAACCTCCAAGCTTATACATTGTCAAATAGTCACACTGTCTGTCCCTCATTGTCTTTAAAATATCTTCAAATGACTTTTTCCCCAAGCATACGTCTAATATTGACCACTTTCAATGATATCAAAATCATCATTGTTGATACCATGATTATTGGCATCTGAGAATATGAAATGATGGACAAACATCATCAAGACCATCTTGAACGCATCTTCGTCCGACTTCCAGTCCTTTTTCTTGAAGCGATCAAGAAGTTGCCCCCTCGTTATAGCCTGTTTTCCATCTCCTGGAATATACTCTTTTAGCAACCTATTAACATCTGGTTTGTCATAGAAAGTGGCGTCGTCTTCTACACACTTCAAACCAATGATAACAGCAAACTCTCCAATGCCAAAACGCAGCAAACAACCATTAATTTTCACCCACAACTCCCTTTCTCGTCCTGGGACGACTTCCCTCAATAATATACAATGAATAAGTTGATTTTGAATTTTAAATTAAGGGAGATGCAAGAAGTACCCAAAACAACTAGCACAGAACATTTGAAGCTGCGTGTCAGTCAAACATTGCTTCAAAATGCTCACAATATCAGTATCGGTATGGAAACTAATCCTGTTGTGGAAATAATCAACTGGTTGTATATAGAAGTCCCTAACCTTGCATATGGAAAAATAACAAGAAATAGATCGGGAACAAAAACTATACTAAAACTTTTTATAAAAATGTATAGCTCGGTGTAACAATACTTGTATAAAATTGTATAATCAGCTGTATAACTTTGTATGAAATTGTATAAGCATGTATAAAATTAATAGCAACACAGGGAATACCTTCGGTTTAGCTTTTCTCGCATTCAATTTGTAGCGAATAGCAAACCTTTGTTCTTTTGATATGCAATCAAGACCACTCTCGCCATCGTCCTTGATCTTTCTCCTTTCCGATTTAACATTGGGGCCTACATCTTCATTAACCAAATCAATTTTCAGCTTTTCTTTTGATTTTTTAGGTCTCCCACATTTCCTATCCTTATTCTAACGTTGTTAACCGGAGTATGGAGTATTACTTGTTTGCGAATGAGTCATCCGACTGCTCTCTTGTTGCAACTTTTTTGTAGGAGCAGGAGACTCAAAATCATCATCATCGGGAGCCTGGACATGCGTATTCGCTTCAGAAGCAGGGGTTGGGGGCAAGTCCCTCGATAATTTAACTGGAGTGGGAGTATTCCTCATTTGCGAACGAGTCATTTGACTGCTCTCTTGTTGCGAGTTTTTAGGAGGAGCAGGAGACTCAAAATCATCATCATCTGGCGCCTGGACATTTACATTAGCTTCAGAATGGCTTGAGGGCAAATCCCTTAATCTTTTCGCATAATCGAACTTAACGCCTTTTCCAGCAACCTTCATTTTGCTTTTAGAAGCAGGTATTTTTGATGCATTTTCTACAATAAACCAAACAAACAAAGCTTTAACAAAAGTGAAGACAACTGAAGGAAAACACAAAAATCAAACTGTAACAAAACTCAAAAATGAACCAAAAATAAAGGTCATGAACACAAAGCATAGGCAAATTTTCCCAAATTGTAACAAAACTCAAAAATAAAATATTCTACCCTAAAAGTCGAAATAACAAAGCATGCAAACTGAAACATCAAGTTTAAGCCTAGAACGAAGATAGACAACACAAAATCAAACGAAAAACACAACATTGTAAAGAAAATAGGCATAATCAGAAAAGCAAAAAAAATTAAAAATAAAACAAAATTCAAAACCAAAATTGTGGTAAGAGCATAAAATGAAACAAAAATCACCTGAAAATAACATTGAAAACTCAAAAAAGTACTTGAACCCAGCAATGGAGGTCGGTTATCTTCGTCTCTGAGAAAAGCGTGAGGAAGAGAGAGAAAGAGAAACAGAGAAATTGAAATTTCAAATATTAAAACCATTGTTTTATTTTGTGGGCTACCGGGTGAAAACTAAATTTCATAATATATACAACATGGGCTAAGTCAGGTAAAGGCTTCAAATGTGGGCTAATTTCGAATGGGCTGTATGGCCCAAGTGATATATGATTTCTTCAAATTGAAATCAAAATTGCAGCAAAAATGAAAATTGGGCTAATTTGCAGCAAAAAAATTTTACTTTTCGTGTTTGATTTGCTGTTAATTCGAGATGAATAAGAAATTCCAGGGTTTTTGGAGTTGCATTGATCGCAAGATCTCCTTGTTGTAGATTTGGGGAAGAACGGAAAGAATCAGATAAAATCCCGCTTCTTACTCCCAAAAAACGGAAATAACGCCCCTTTTTCGGATATGGACCTCTAATTTTTGGGCTACTCAACTGTAAATTGAAATATGGGCTATAAAGTTGAAAAGGAGGTAGCCCAGTTGTTTTAATATGAAATTTTCCCTTCTCAAAATTACCAAGAACAACTTCTAAAATTACAGCCATCCAGTTGTGATATTCCTAGAAATAGTACAATAAGATCGTTATATTTTCTCCTAGGCAATGACAAATAAGACAACATATGGTCAAATGAGTCATGCAAGTTCTCTTACTGATGAAGGCATATCAAATACACAACAGCATCATGTCCCTCAAAATTAAGCAGCTTTGTACTAATTACATTCTCACACTTTTCAAAAAATTCACATTATAATTTTTCATGGAAGGTTCACAGTGACAGTGGACTATAGATTCCAGCAGGAGCAGCTTAGATGTAAGTATCGTTATTCTACATGATAACACAGAGCTGTTAGTTTGAGTAAACAAAAAACCAAGCCATCCTTTTTAAGAATTTAAATTTTTTAATAGATTGGAGTGTGCCGGTCATTCACACCCTTGACATGGGCATCAATTTTCAAACACGACATATATGCCACATTGCAGGTAAAACTGTTGCAGTTCACATTGCAAGTAAATTTTTGCAGTAGAGATGGTTTTTTTTTTTTAAGATTTAAAAACTTGGAATATTATGTTATTTTAAGAAATAATACAAATTTTAAGAGATTGCCAAGAAGTTCGTGTTACATTCATAAAAATGCATTCCCCAAGTTCAAAACAGACTTGGAGTCGTTGATCTCTATAGCACCTCAAAAACAAATTATCTAGTCATTACTCTTAGTCATTGTGTATCTTAGAATAGTATCTGATTAATGTTATGATATGCATATTCTGAAATACAAAAAGAAAGAAATCCGGTTAGATACTTCAAATAAAGTAACACATTGCAATTTTCGTGCAATTGAGAGTGTGAAGTGAGTTCAGACAATGCTCAAAATATAGCAAGAGATATATCGCTACCTATACACGCACACTTATCATTTATAGATGTTGGTTGCTCAATTTCCGGAATATGTGCCTGCTTCATCTGCAATCTAGGATAATGAACACTTGACGACACCTCAGTCAACTATTTAATTGCATGTGGATCCATTTATAAATTTTAAACTATGCATTGAAATTACCAGCAATCAGGAAACATACCAAATTTAAAAAAAAAAATAAATAAATAAGAACATCATAAGATTATCATATAATAGGTCAATGATAAAGATTAAAATCTTATTTCAAATTTAACACATAATTGAGAAGGTTTGCAAGCTTGAGCAGTGCACCTAGATTGTTGCCTATACGGTTTAGAATGATACAAAAAATTAAATGTGATAGTTTAATGCACATCACATTTTTTAATGATATCTTATTACAGTAGTATTTATCCCAGTAAATACCTTATGCTTTTATATATGTTTGTATTATGCGTACATGTAAATTAGAGGGAAAATATAAGCTTCAAGGAGAGAACTTTTTGGGCTTTCTGACTGACATTGAGTTTCCCATTAAGACAATATAATCCTTAATAATATTTCTACACCTAGGACACATATATCAATAGTAGTAAAACTAATTAGTGGAATCATGCACTCTTTTCCTAAACGAAACACACCAAATTCTTTTCAGGCATTTAAGATAAATAAAAGTGACAATATCAAGACTCAGACAGTCCTCTATATGAATGTAGATTAACCTTGTTACCACTTTACAAGCCCTTTTCAGAATATTCATATATAATTGACATCCATGAGCCAAGATCCTCAGAAATCATCTTACCGAACATCAGCAGAGCGATCTCCATTATCCCTGTTGTGCAATAACCTGAGTTCATTAAAGCTTTAACCTTAAAAGCACAGCCATTTAATCTACAATTAGATAGATTAAATTAGCTACAATATTGACACAAGAAATGAATCCAATAGGTAATAATAAATATATTTTTCTTACTATGTAGAAGATATTATTTTTTATCATCACATAAATCATAATATTGTTACGCTTCTTGGATCTGTTTCAAAGACCAGATGATATTGAGGTGGTTACCACATCGAGCAACAATTTAATTCGGATACATGCCCCTATGTAATTTTTTGACGCTCAATAAAGGTAGAAGAAGGAAGTAGAAACACACAATGTCATTTATTTGGACAGTCTCAAGCTATCAACTTTCATGTCTACTCCGTCGAAAGCTCAAATCTTCTAATGCATTTGCAACTAAAATAGCACTCTCATCTTTAAATTCATTTTCAGCAAAGTTTGAAAATAAAGTTAGAACAGTAGAAGAAAGGGGAGAAGGAACTGGACTGACAATATCTATGGAGTCTTGGACAAGCAAATAAATGATAAACCAGAAAATGCATGTATAAAATGGGTAAGAAAACAGGAAATATTTAAAAAAAAAAATCATAAATACACAAGAAGACGACACAAACATTGATTAACACCCAATTTCAGCCCAAAAAAAGGGGTTGAATGAAGCATGTTTATGAGGTTGTGATCTTGGAACCATTTTCTTAAAAATGAAATAGCAATGTGTCTGAAGTTCGTAAGTAAAATCCACTTTTTCATATATAAGTATGAAATACCAATTAACGAAAATCATGACAATCAATATGAAAAATGAAAATAAACCAAAAAAAGGTTCTTAATAGTTTTCTCAGGAAGAAAGAAGTTCATTTATTATATCTCAATATGAGCCGCTCACAAATCACTATAAAAGCAGCTTCTTTGCATCCTTCACCCGTTTATTTCTCTTGTGCTCCAAAAAATCCTATTTGCTATTAAGTTGCTTGGTTACATTGAATTTTTAAAACCCCAATTTCAAATCTTAGGTTAAAATCTAAATTTTCATTGAAGTAAAAGAAATTACTCGCCTGCAACACTTCAAAAATAAATAAAAAATAAAAAATAACAGCAAATAAGAAGAGGGAAAAACCAGAGAAGACGGCCATAGCATTTTTTGTTGAAGAAGAAGAAGAAGGTACAACAAAATGGCTGTTGGTGAAGGGAAAATGAAAAATGTAAGTGGAAGACAAAAATACAAAGAGCAACACGTGTCATGAAAATGAGGAAAATGAAATGGCTGATATTGAAAAGTAAAATAAAAAAGTTCCCATGACAAACAATTGTAGTTACCATTTTGCCAGTGTTCATCCCTTTTTACCTGTTCCTATGTGCAAAATGATTGGCCGGGTAGATAGAGATATACCTATGATTTGTGCAGCTTTAGTTTCGGAAATTGCTGAAGGCTCTTGAATAGAGCTGAGAGATTCTAGTTGGATCAATTGATATCATGACAACCATTGGGTACGGAAAAGACAATGAGATCACTATATCCTAATCACCAATTAGTACAAACAACAAATTTCTCTATGATATTGGCTTCGAGTTGTCTATTTTCTTCTTGAAGAGCTCGCCAGAAGTCCTTGAAAATGAGCGTGAAGGCCTCTAGACAATCAGTAATTGGAACCAGTGTATGGTACGTAGCAAAAATAAGTAAGAGGCAAGTACTAAGTAAACACGAGAAGTAGAGTGTAACACAACTTTATAATAAAATACTGCATAATCGTATTGAGATTTCAAATTAATAAATGCATGACAAGATATAGAAGCATGGGATTTCATTAAACTCTGTTAAAAATCCTTGCATGGTCATCACTCTCAACCCTAGATATAAAAGGTATTTGGTAAAGCTGATATGCATCATGATATAGTGTACGTTACAATTTTTACAAGTTAAAAAAGGAACTATGATAACACAAAGGGAGGAAATTTCACCCAGATATACTGTAATTCCAGAGTAAAACTGGAAATTATTTAGCTGCCCTTCTTTTGCATAGATAGAAAAAGTTTGAGGGTCTACGCCTATTATATGTGGATTCCCATGGTTAGCCTCTCAACATTTAACCTATCAAAGATAAAACACAGCGATTTTGTGTCCTATCCATCTTCCTAAAAAGATCTATTTAGTCACTCATGAGCAACTGCTCATCCGTGATTTCTTGATCTAGCAAACTTCTTTCCATGTAAATAGAATTTTAATTTCTAGAAAAAAGGGGTGGGAGATGATTTAAGATTGTGAAAACAGGTTAAATCTTTTCTATGTAATCGTATTGTACCCCCATTTAATCTTTCATTACATATAATTATTGTATCAATGTTGAATTCAAAGGTTTATGAAGCTTACTCCCAATGAAAAAATGTAATAGATGTCTGATATATAACTTCGAATAGGGGTTGCCCCAGTCAAAAGAGAAAAGTAAGAATAAAATAGTCCGTTCATTTAGACATATTATCGAACACCCTCGGCAGATCAGTGTGCGAATCTGATACATGCATGTGAAATTGCAACATACCAGAGAGGCAGAGACAACATAGCACACAACAAAGACTACTTGTAACTCAAATTGAGGTCTCGAAAGAAAATAAGAAAACCCCCTCAGTATAGATGCATGCAGGAGCAACAGTTTGCCAATATACCAAAGCCCAAGCAAGAGGAGAAAATTTTCAAATAGAACTCACCGGAAAGAGCAGAGTAGTAGCAGCAACCAAAATATTGCAGAAAAAAATCAATAGATGCATAGCAATGTAACATAGAGCAATCTTCAAAGTGGTCTGTCAAAGGAAATTCACAAAAAAGACGCTCACTGATTGAGGGTATGGATGTGCAAATTACAATAGAAGAAGCAGAGAGAGGGGAAAAAGGAGAAACAACTTCTTGAGAACAATTCACATAGAAAAAACAGAAATATGATCAGAGATATCGATCAAAAGAGAAGGATTGAATCAAACCTGAATAGAGAAGCAAAATAAGCAACATATTTGGACGGCAGATCTAAGTCGGTGATGTCTATGATCAACACGTGAAAGCTAAATGAGGAGATAATGGTAGTTAAATTACAGAATTACCCTTTGTCGTACCGGCGATTTTTGTTTATTATATTGTTATTATTGTTAAATAATAGAAAAATCATGTTATATAAAAGGTCAAATACATAACCAACCCATTAAACTTGGCTAAATATTTATTTTAGCACTCTAACTAACTCTTGTTTCATTTTGGCCCTCCAACTTCATTTTTTTTGTTCCACTTTAACACAAAAGCTCACGAGATTTAGTGTGTGATTTGCCTCCCTTTAGGCGCGTGAGGGACCATTTTCAGCCAAATTTCTATGGCCAAATATATACACGGCTCATTAAACTTGGCCAAATTTTTTATTTTGGCACTTTAACTCAGCCATATTCCATTTTGGCCCTCCAACCCCATTTCTTTTGTTCCACTTTGACACAAAAGCTGACTATTTTTCATA
Organism: Nicotiana glauca; assembly: GCA_026770625.1. Classification (NCBI taxonomy): domain Eukaryota; kingdom Viridiplantae; phylum Streptophyta; class Magnoliopsida; order Solanales; family Solanaceae; genus Nicotiana; species Nicotiana glauca. The sequence continues at coordinate 24,603 of MU679948.1, read as the reverse complement.
CTCCCAACGTGGAGGCGGATCCAGAATTTAAATCATATGGATTCAATTTAATGTTTTTAACATTGAACACATTATATTTTTAAAGTTATGGGTTTATATCTATTTTTTACAATTTTAATGAATTTTTACATACAAATTTTTACTCTGCGTCGAAATTTATAGGTTCAGTTCAACCTGTAGTTATTACTGAAAATATATATATAAAAATATTTTTTTCACAGGAGGGGGCAGAAAAAACGAAAAATAATAATAATTTGAAATTACAAAAAAATGCGGGTGGTGGGGGTAGCAGCTGGGATTTGTCTGTGTTTTATTTTTGCTTGGGATAAAAGTTTTTGTGTCAAGTGGAACAAAAGAACCCATTATATTTTTAAATATTATGGATTCATATCTATTTTTTTATATTTTTAATGAGTTTTTACATACAAATTTTTACTCTGCGTCGAAAGTTATGGGTTCAGTTGAACCCCTAATTATTACTAAAAATATAAAAAAAAATTATTTTTCCCTGGGATATTGGCAGAAAAAACGAAAAAATAAAATAATTTGAAATTACAAAAAATAAAGTTTAAAAAAAAATTGTGGGGGTCCAGTGGGATAGGGGTGGGGTAGCAGCTGAATATTTGCACGCGCTACATTTTTACCTGGGGGGAAATTTTTGTGTTAAAGTGGAACAAAAAAATGAAGTAGGAGGGCCAAAATGAAATAAGAGTTAAAGTGCTAAAATAAAATGTTGGGCCAAGTTTAATGGGTTGTGTATGTATTTGGCCAATATAAAATCAAAAAATATGTACGTGTAAGTCTCATATCAGTTGTATGATGTAACCGTCATACAACATCACAATGAATTCTTCAACTTTTATGTGTTAGGATATATGATAGACTATGCTTTTTGTTGTGGTATTTTTTTTTACACAATGTTTATTTATTTATTCATTTATTTAATCTAATAAAATTATATTTTAAATAAATTATGTATTCGTCTGTGTATCCTTTGCTTATATCACAGATAATTAATGTATAGAGTTTAGCTTATATACAGGAGATTTAATCATATATTCTTTTAAGTCATAAAGTTTATTATCACAATCTAATGATGGAATTTGACAAATCATCAGAATGAATAATTATAGCATACAATTAAGTATTGTAATGACCGGGCGGTCATTTTATGTATTGTAGCCTCGTTCCTCCGTTTATCGCTTCTTCTATGTTCATTTGTGGTTATGTGACTTGCCTGGGTGGTTGGTTTGGTCCCGGGGATGTTCTGTAGCGAATTGGGACACTTAGTCTCAAGATAGGAAGCTCAAGTTGAAAGAGTTGAATGGAGTTTAACTTTTGTGTAGACGACTCCGAAATTAAGTTTTGATGGTTCTGATAGCTTCGTATGGTAATTTTGGACTTAGGAATATATCTGAATATTGATTTGGAGGTCCGTAGATCGTTTGGGCATGAATTGACGAATTTTGAAAAGTTGAAGGTTTGGAAGGTTGGTAGGTTTGACCAATATTTGACTTTGTTGATACTTATCCACGTCCAATCCGCACTCAATAGGGAGTGAAACATATAAAAGTCAAAGTGTTTTTGTAGCTCTTAGTTTACTGATTTTGTAGCGCTAAGGCCTCATTTGTTTTTTTAAGATTAAGACATCTGAATCTGAATACACATCTAAATATCAAAATGTGTATTAAGATTAAGACATCTGAATCTGAATACATGTCTGAATATATTAAGATCTGATTGGCAATAATTAAGTCTGTTTGATTTTTCACATCTAAATGTATAAAATTTATTTTTATTGAAAATTAATAAACATAATATTCGATACTAACTAATCTAAATTCTATCAATAAAATGTATATTTTTTAAAAATATGATAGTTGTTGGTGGTGATGGCTAACAGGTGAATGCCTATTAAAGGTGGTGGTTGGTCGTAGTTTTGGTTGATGATGGTGGTTCATGCTGGTAGCTAGTAGTGGTGGCAATTATGATTGAGGATAATGATGGCGGGTGGTGATAGTTAATGATGTGATAAGTGTTAATACCACACAAGAGGGGGCGATTTGTGTGGTACCCAATTTTGCCTTATCTAAACTATAGAAGAATCTGGTTCTTCTAGGTGTTACAACTATTACTGTTTGCGGAATAATAAATACAGAAAATAAATAACACAGAGATTTTTACGTGGAAAATACCTGGCTCAAAAGGTGAAAAAACCACGACCTACTACTCAGTAGAATTTTCCAAACTTCCACTAAAATCATTGAGCCAAAATAGCATTTACAAAAACTCTTTGTAAACCTAATGATCAACTCTAATCCTGTTGTGGCATACAGCCTCAACTGTTGCGACAACTTCAAGTTAGCTATAACTTGAACAATCTAGGTACCTAATACAATTGCTTCTATGAAACCTGAAAGGTACAATTTTAAATGACCTACTACAATTGAACTATAATAAAAGATAGACACAATGTAATTGGTTCTTCTATCTCGTTCAAGTAGCTTCGGGAGTGCACACTCGAATCACACATAAATTGCTTGCAAAATCACCTTGCTCTTTTGCTCTCAATTTAGTTTAACTTCTGCGTATGTGCATTGCCTGTAAAAGAGAACAACACTAACATTTAATAGGTTAGTAATTAGAGTTTGATTGGGACTCAATTGTTGCTCTTCTATCATGGAAGAGTTCATGATGATCTCAAACTCTAACACTATCTTCATCTGTGTTCTCTTCATATAAGGAGACTTTCTCTCCTTATCTAATATGTAACCTTTTCGATCAAATCAGGAGATATTGTTGCTTGATCAGTAGGTCTTAGCTCCTTCGCGTGCATCTCACATGTATAGGTTGATCATGATTGTGCTTCACAAGATGGACCTGGTCCATGACTGAGTTTTGTTGTTATTCTTCAAAACTTCACATGTTCTTGGGCCAACAAATTCTCCCTTTTTGATTATGACAAACTTTGTGCTTTTTACTGATTTGGAACCTGTAAGAACTCAGCTTAACTATCAATACTAAACTTAGAAAATTCACTTATCATCAAGGACCCGGTTAATTAGGTTATAAATATCACTTATTTCAGAATGTGTAAAGCACAATGTCTCTTCCCCCTTTTGGCATCATCGAAAAGTTTCAAAGTGTGATTCCCAGATTTTAATAAGTAGTCATGGACACTGGGAAATTGCAAGTGCAATCGTGGTACAATCATCAGTAATCAAGCAAACATATTTAAACTATCAAGGACATATTAATCATTGAACAAGAGCAAGATAGTAGTTATCATTGACAGAGATATGTTGCCACCAACAATCCACAAAAAGAAATAAAAACATCCAAACCATGAGAAAAAACAAAAGATAGAAAAATCCCTAATTTAGGTCACTGAGGTACTAAACAAGTTCATGAGACAAAAGCTAGGAGTCCTAAGGCTTGGAGGAACTAGAGGGTTGGGTTTGAGTTTGAAGAAGATTCAGCATGTTCTGAAGAATTCCATCATTCTTCTCCTTTGCTTTGGCAAGCTCAGTTCTGAGACCATCCCTCTCAGATTCCACTTCAATCACACGAGCATTGAGCCTAGGTATTTCAGCATCCTTAGCTGTACATTCCTGAACTAGAGCCCTAACTTTGTTGTTGATGGGTGTCTTCTGGGATGAACCAGGTTCATTTGGGATGGCATTGACTAGATAGTCACAAGAAAGAAGAGTATTGATGCCAAAATGTTCCTTGCTCGAGGCCATGTCCCATTTCTTCAGAGGCATATTTAGCCTGTCCCGAACTGTGGTTAAAATAAAGCCATAGGGAGTAACATGAGCCTTGGAGCCATTTATGACCCTGTCTAGCTACTTGATAATGAAGGCATGCCAGTTGATTTGCTTTCCTCTCTCCAGGCACTCCATAAGAACTAGATCCATGTAATTAGCAATGTGTCTTCTCTCCTGTCTGGGCAATAGACATTTGTTGACAAATTCAAACAAGACCTTGTGCTCAGGTCTCATTTTGCTTTTTTGCATAGCCCTGGCTTCATTCACATCTTCTGAATCACAGAATCTCCTGGTGATTGCAAGAGCAGTAGGGAGAGAGTCCAGGCAGAGCCACCTTTGCCTTGTATAGTCATCAAACCCTTTAGAAAGTATATCCAGGATTTCTCCCAATTTCTTTGCATCAAACTTCACTTGGACTCGTTTCACCAGGCTACTAACAATGCCTTCTTTAACCACAACATTTTCCATAAATTCAATTAGCTCATTTCTGGATAGCCTACCATCCATCTGAAAGACCATGTCCTTCCATCCCTGAGCAGCTAAAACATCCACCAATCTCATCATTCCTGGTTCCACCAGGTCTTTCAGCAGTCTACCCTTTAAAATCTTTCTTTTACCAAACATGGCAAGCTTATCCTGCTCTTTCTCAGAATTATTTTCTTTTTCTTATCCACTCCAGCCATCATCTTCATAAATTTTTGATTGTTTGTTTTTCACCGCAGATCTTGTCCTTTTGGCTAGTGTAGGTTCAACAGCCTCAGACACAGAGGAACATTTCTTGGAGGAAGTCTTGGGCTTGGGAGTAGGAACCTCCACTGATGTACCCCTTTCTTGATGGACCAGTTCCATCTCCTCTTCCTCAACAGCCCATGCAATCTTTCCCTTTCCTTTATCCATTTTCTTTTTCTTACTTTCAGCTAAAGCCCTTTGTAGATCAGCTTCACTCTGTTTCACCCAGCTTCCTGTGGCCCTACCTTTGGCAATGAAGAGGCATTAGGTGTTGGGGATGAAGCCTTTCTTTACTTGGAAGGCTTAGGAATATTGGGGGCTTTTGTTGTGGAAGTTCTGTGGATCATAGCTTGCCCCAACCTTTTTCAGCAGGTCTGCTAGGGTCTCTTTAGTAGATAAAATAGGTTCATCTCTCTGTGTGCTGAGATGAACCAACCCCTCAGCAGCTTCCCCAGAACCACTTCCCCCTGACTTCATACCACTCTCTTCTACCCTTTCTTGTGCAACCCCACAAATAGCAAGCACTACTCTTTTCCCATTTCCCCTCTCTTCACCACATGCACCCTCTCTTTTTTTTTTCTTTTCCAGAATTCTTTTTACCTCCATTCCTTCGTATCTCAGGCAATTCAACATCACTAATGGGTCCAACAAAGACAAACCTAGTCTCTAGGTTTTCAGTCACAGATCAACCTACCTTAAAAGAGGATTCTTGAGTCTTTTTAGAGTTAGAAGACCCATGCCCTTCCCCTTCAGTAACGAATTGATAGGATTCAGAATCATAGCTGGAGTCAGAGTTTTGAGCTTGGCTTGATTTCAACCTCTCATTTAATGCCTTCCTTAGAGCCCCAGACGCTACAGTCTTTCGAGCAAGCATTTTCACCCTTCGTAGTCTAGGTTTTAGAGATACACTAGGTGGAGTAGTTGAGGATGAATTTGAGGGAGATGGTGGTGGAGGAGTTCCAGGATTGTCTTGTGGGTTAGACATGATCGTTGGTTTCTTGAGAGAATTTGGGAATTAGAGTTTTGGAGAAGAGGGCAAGTGAAAGTGAAGAAGAATATTTGACGGTTTGGAATTATGAAGATGGCGGGAGAAAAGATGTGTATTTAAAGAGAAATACACATTTAATAGGTAACATTCGCTTTTAGCAGTGGTCAATTAGAGGTCTAATCAATCTGAAATTCCAGATTTTGAATGATCGGTATATCTTCCCTAGATTTTAGGCAAAATTTTCGATTTATAGTTCTAGGCAAACGGAACTGATTCAATGCTAACGGATAGAATTTTCTAGGAATTGGACAATTAGAGGACTTCTGCTCATGATTGAAATATTAATCTTTCTAATTGTGTAGAGTATAGAAAACATACCTTAGCTTTCATATGAACCTATACTGATGAACCAGGTTCTTCATTTAGAAGTCTCTTGAACATGCCTCAAATGCCATAATAGAGAAAATTTTGTAAGAGATCAGCTAGTCATATAAACACATGTCCTAGGAGTATACTAATTAAAGTATGAAGTTGAGTAAGAACTAATCTAGATATTTAAACAAGTTCAGAATTCCTAGCCAATTTTTTTTTAATTTTTCATTGTGCATTCTGAGCTGGACCTATTAGGTGATCTTAATCATCCCTAATTCTAACATGTTCCTCTCAAAGTTTTCTCTACTTAGTGCTTTAGTAAAGATGTCAGCAATTTGTTTATCAGTAGCACAAAATTCTATGGAGATTAATCCTTTCTCATAGTTATCTCTCAAATAGTGATGTCTAACATCTATGTGCTTAGTCCTCTGATGATGAACAACGTTCATTGTCATACTTATAGCACTAGTTTTATCACGGAATATAGGAATGCAACCAAGTTCAATGCCAAAATCTGCTAGCTGGTGTGTGATCCATAGCAATTGAGCACAACAAGAGGCAACAACAACATACTCAGCCTCATCAGCGGATAAGGCTACTAAATTTTGCTTTTTAGTGGCCCATGATACAACACATGAACCAAGAAAGTGAGCCATACCTGAGGTGCTTTTCCTATCCATAAGAAAACCTGCATAATCAGCATCAGCATATCCTACTAGATTGAAATTACTACCTTTGGGGGTGAGGCCCCAGTAAATGTGATCATGGGACTGATTGTTTGTGATGGTAGGGATATATTGACTACGAATTTGGTCATGTAAATATTGAGGGAGTTCAAAAGGTATTTTAGGAATATTTATTAAGTTTCCTTCAATATAAGAAGCTAAACTGGAAGAGTAGTCATTGTGGGGTAGGGGCCCTTTAATTAATTTCCTGATTATTACATTGGTCTCAATCCAAGGTTCTGTCCAACATTTTATGTGGTTTCCATTTACAATATGCTAATGTATGCCAATTTGACATGACGTCCAACCTTTTTGATGGCTTTCCAAGTGGAGGAAATGTTAGTAGAAGTGATGATCTTTGAGTATTTTGAAATAAGGGCTGAAGCCCAGTGGGATAAAGGTGATTGAAACAATCTCTAGGATAGGGATACAAGTAAGGCATTATTTTTGTCCGAAAGATTATGAATTCCAAGTCCTCCATTGGTTTTTGGTTCTTGGATGGTTTCCCATTTGATAAGTTGAAGTTTACGTTTTTGAGTTGTGGATCCCCAAAGAAAGTTACTTTGATAACGTTCTAACTTATGAGTAATATTAGCAGGAAGCTTGATCATTTGCATTACATGATTGGGTAGGCAATTTAGGGGTTGCATTTATTAGGGTGGTCCTTCCTGCCATAGTAAGACAATTTATTTTCCACCTGGCTAGTCTATTTTTAAAGTTATAAATAAGGGATTGAAAGCCAAAAGTTGTATATTTCTTTGTGAAAATAGGATATCCAAGATATTTCCAAAAGTGGATCCTTCCGTCATGTTTAATGAATTGATCATTGTTTCTCTAGCGATTATGAAGTTGTTTTTTGAGAAAACTATTTTTGATTTAGTGCAATTAATGGTTAGTCTTGAAACTTGAGTAAAAAAAAAATTTAGGGAATCTATGATAGTATTGATTCTCTTTGTGGTGTTTCTTGAAATTAAAGTAATGTCATCGGCAAATAAGAGGTGAGAGAATGGTGTTCCTTGTCGGGAAAATTTGATGGGTTGCCACTTTTTGTAATCCACTTCCATATGTATTTTGCGTGAGAGCATTTTCATACATAGGATGAAAATGTAAGGTGATAGTGGATCCCTTTGATGTATGCCTCTTGAAGGAGAGAAAAAAGGGGAGGATTATCCATTATGAGAATGGAGATTGAAAATGTGTAATGCAAGACATGATTAATTTGATCAAACTAGGTGGAAAATTGAAGTAATGGAGAGTTTCGTGTATGAATTCCCATTCTAGTTTGTCAAAAGCTTTTTCGAGGTCCAATTTAAGTAAAAAAAATGCTTGAGCACCTTTTTTTTCTTGAAGTGGTGCATAATTTCTTGTACTATAAGTGCATTATCAGAAGCCCTACAGTTAGGTAGGAAAGCTGATTGTTCCGAGCTGATAAGACTAGAGAGAATTGGTTTAATACGCAACACTATGATTTTTGTAATTAACTTATAAATAGTGTTACAAAGACTTATGGGCCGATATTGGGTGATGAGAGTAGGTTATTGTGTTTTAGGGATGAGGCATATGTAGATTTTATTGGTTTCTGGAGGTAATTATTGTGTGTTAAAGATTTCCTATAAAAAGAAATGAATGAATGGTTTACTTGAGGCCAATAAGTTTGGAAGAAGTACAGGTGTAAACCATCCGGTCCAGGTGCTTTAAACGGTTGGAATGTTTATGCTCATTTACATCCACTAGTTTCATAGTACAAAACATCCACTCCTTTCTTTTTGTAAACTACTCCAGGACTACGGGGTTATATTTGTTAAGATCATTGAGTAAGATCTGCCACTCATGAGTCAAGGACCTAATAATCCATCACATCCGGAAATAATAAAATGCACGACAACTCACCAATCTATCCACCCAAATATCCTTCTTCTTTGATTTTGTCAAGCCTGTCTGTGTACCTACTTCCCCTCTCCCATCATCTAGGGAATCATTAGAATCAAAGCCTGCAACAGCTACATTGGACTCATGTTGTCACTCTCTGAACCCTAAGAAGTGTTATGGATGTAGAAGGCACATCCACAGGCTCAGATTGCCTCTGTGGTCTGGATTGTTCCTCATTGTGCTCCTATGGTATTGACACAAAATTTCCCTTGGATCTAGACCCTGAGAGGTCTCTACCTCTCCCTCGGCCTGCTATAGTCTTCTTTGGTATTACTTTTTTGCACTTGGGGTTAAGGCACCTATGCCTCTACCCCTTGAAGATTCTCCTCTCCCTTTGGTAGATTTATTTCGACCTCATGATTGTACCATTGTCTGTATAAGCACAAAGGGAATTGTCAGTTGAAATTCATGTTTCAGAATAGTTAAGACTCATGTAAGTGAGTGAGAACAACATAAAAGCAGTGAGGTTACTGATGGATAAACATGCTGAAGAATTGGGGAAAGTGTGGTCTGCACAATTTGGAGAGCGACCTGTAGAAGTGAAAGTGAGGACCACACAATTCCAAGTGCGGCGACACTTCTGAACAGATGCGTAAGGGGCTCAGATTCACCCTTCAAATCAAGTTAAAAACAGCAAATAACATCTAAGTAAAAGGAGAAAAAGTAAAACGAACTTGGGTAGCCTCCCAAAAAGCGCCTTATTTTAACGTCGTGACACGACGCAATGTCATAGCATCCTCAAGTGAAGTAAATAACCGCCAGAATGTGGCTCTCTCCAACTTTTCCCAAGTAGTGCTTCCCAAGGGTGTCACACAAACAATTTCAAACGGACCACTCCTCTTTGACTTAAGCTTCCTGGAAAACATATTTAACCTTGAGTTAAACAACAACACTAGATCATCGTCCTTGATTTCCTTCTTCCAAATATACCCGTCATGAAGGTATTTCATCTTTTCTTTGTACAAGGACGAACTCTCATAAGCATGGTACCGAAACTCATCAAATTCATTCCAGTGTATAACCCGTAAGTTAGTGGCTACATCGTAATCAAGATTCAATTTCTTCAAGGCCCATATTGCCTTATACTCTAGTTCCACTAGAAGATGACAAGCTTTCCTGAACACTAACTGGTATGGGGACATTCCGATAGGTATTTTGTAAGATGTTAGATATGCCCATAATACATCATCAAGCTTCTTGGACAAATATATTCGATTTGTATCCACCACTTTAGATAAGATACTCTTTATCTCCCGGTTGGAGACTTTCCAAACTCCGGTCGGCTCTTTCAACTTAAGCTTCCAATTTTGGAACAAAGTGTCCCATTTCCCTCTAAAACTCACCTAAAACCAAAATGAACCATCCCAGCAAGTAACCTAACCACAGTATAACATAGAGGAGTCAATAAATAGAGGAACGAGGCTATGATACTCAAAACGACCATCGAGGTCATTATATTCTCCCCTCTTAAAACAAACATTTGTCTCCTCGAGCATAGAGACATACCTGAAGTGGTAAAAAGATGTGGATAACGGCTACGCATATCATGTTTGGTCTCCAAAGTTGCCTCATCGCCTGGTTGACCCTTCCATTGAACCTTACTGAAGCAATGCTTTTTGACCTCAGCTTACGGACCTGCGTGTCCAAGATGGCCACATGCTTCTCAACATAAGACAGATACTTGTCTAATTGGACTGAGCTGAAATCTAACACATGGGATGAAACACCGCGATACTTCCGGAGCATAAAAACATGGAATACCAGATGAACTGTAGATAGTCTAGGTGGCAATACAAGCTTGTAGGCCACCTATCCCACTCTCTCAAGGATCTCAAAAGGCCCGATATACCTAGGGCTAAACCTTTTCTTCTTCCCAAACCTTATTACACCCTTTATAGATGAAACCCGGAGCAAAACTATCTCTCCAACCATAAATGCAAAATCATGAACCTTTCAATCCGCATAACTCATCTGCCTAGACTGGGCTGTACGAAGCCGATCCTGGTTAAACATGACTTTCACCAAGGCATCTCAAACAAAATTCGTGTCTAATAACTTACCTCTCCCATCTCAAACCAACCAACCGGAGAACGACATTGTCTCCCATATAGGGCCCCTCATAAGGAGCCATTTGAATACTCGCTTTGTAGTTGGTATTGTAGGCAAACACTACAAGTGGCAAGAACTGATCCCAAGAACCCCCAAACTCTATAACATATGCACGAAACATATCCTCCAATATCTCTATGGTGATCTTGGACTATCCGTCCATTTGGGGGTTGAATGTTGTACTCAACTAAACCCTTATGCCCAACTCACGATGTACGACTCTCTAGAAGAGCGATGCAAATTGCGTGCCCCAGTTAGAGATGATGGATACCGGCACCCCATGAAGTCGAACAATCTTGCGGATATGGATTTGAGCCAGCTGCTCTGAAGAATAGGTAGTCACCACTGAAATGAAATGAGCTGACTTGGTCAATGTCATATCTAATAAAAACCTCCTTGGCATTGTTGTGATGTACCATGTCCTTAATGACAAGAAAATGGGGTTTGTCATATTGACGCTCTATGATGGGATGATATAAAGAAGATGAGAAACCACGAAAGCCAGAACCCAACTAGGCTTCGAAACATCCAATCCAACAAACTGGTTGGCCAAGTCCTGAACATCCAATGCTAATGGCCTCTCAGCTACCAGTAGATATGCTAAACTACCTAATTTCTCCACCTTTCGACTCAATGCATCGGCCACCATATTGGACTTCCTAGATGATATAGAATAGTGATATCATAGTCCTTAAACAACTAACCATCTCCACTACTGCAAGTTAATATCCTTCAATATCAACAGATGTTATAGACTCTCGTAATCGGTATAGATCTTATAGGGGACATAGTATAAATAGTGACACCACATCTTCAAGGCATGAACAATAGCTGCTAATTCCAAGTCATGGACGGGCTTGTTCTTCTCATGAACCTTCAACTGTCTAGACGAGTAGGCAATCACCCAACCATTATTCATCAACACCACCCCATGGCCAACACGTCACACATCACAATACATAGTGTAAGACCCCAAACATGTAGGCAACACCAATACCACGATTGTAGTCAAAGCAGTCTTGAGCTTTTGAAAACCTCCTCACACTCCTCGGACCACTGAAAGCAGCACCCTTCTGGGTAAATATGGTCATAGGAGCAACAGTAGATTAGAAACACTCTACAAAACAATGGTAATACCCGGCCATACTAAGGAAATTCCGGATCTTAGTAGCTGAAGACGGTCCAGGCCAACTCTCCACTACTTCAATATTTTTCGGTTCTACCTTTATCCCCTCACTCGACACCACATGACCTTAAAAACTCCGCAAAATTAAACCAGAATTCACAATTTGAGAATTTTTCATAAAACTTCTTTTCCCACAAGGTTTAGAGCATAATATGCTGGCAGCGAGAGTACACCAATATGTCATCAATAAATACAAAGAACATTGAATCAAGATAGGGCTAGAATACACTGTTAATCAGGTGCATGAATGTTGCTAGGGCATGTGTCAGCCCAAATGACATCACAAGGAATTCGTAGTGACCATACCATGACCTAAAGGCAATCTTTAGAATATCATAATCCCTAATCTTCAGTTGATGATAACCTGACCACAAATCAATCTTGGATAACACTCTAGCACCCTGTAGTTGATTAGATAAGTCATAAATGCACGGCAATGGATACCTGCTCATCAATGTAACCTTGTTCAACTGCCAATAGTCAATACACATGCGCATATAACTATCTTTCTTCTTCACGAACAAAACTGGACCACCCCAAGGTGGCACACTAGGATGAATGAGACCTTGTCAAGAAATTCCTACAACTGCTCCTTTAACTTCACGTGGGCTATACGGTATGGTGGAGTAGAAATGGGATGAGTGTCTGGGAACAAGCAAATACCAAAATTGGTATTCCTATCAGGCGGCATGCCTAGAATATCTATCTGAAATACAACTGGAGAGTCCCTTACTACCAAAAATGACTCAACGATATGAACACTAACATCTCTCACGAAGGCTAGGTATGCATCACATCCCTTCTCAACCATCCGATGTGCCTTAAGGAAGGATACAACCCTACTAGGAACAAAATCCAAGGTACCCATCCACTCTAACCGCGGTAAACCCAGCATAGCCAATGTCACCGTCATGACGTGACAATCTAGAATAGCATAATAGGGCGACAACCAGTCCATGCCAAAGATAACATTAAAGTCTACCATACCGAGCAATAGTAGATCATCTATGGTCTAAAAAACACCAATAACAACTAAACACGACTGATAAACACAGTCAACAACAATAGGATTTCCCACAAGTATGGACACATAAACATGAGAACTCAAGGAATCACGAGATATACCCAAATACAGAGCAAAGTAAGATGATACATATGAGTAAGTGGAGCCTGGATCAAATAAGATTGATGTATCTCTATTAACAACTGGAACAATACCTATGATAGCTACATCTGATGCAACCGCCTCCGTCTTATCCAGAAAAGTATAACATCTAGCTTGGCATCCCCTCTAGGGAGACCCCTACCCGCGTGACCTCCACCCTAGCTGGTTGTGCAGGTGGAGCAGCAACTAGAGCTGTAACCTCAGCCTAAGAATTCTCGGGACCTTATGGAATAGGTGGAGCGTGAGTAGTCAGTGGAGGTGCATCCCTCATGAGTCAGGGGCAGTCCCTCACCATATGACGAGTATCACCATACTTGAAACAAGATCTAAGAGAATATGGATGCTGAAACTGGCTCTGGCCTGGTTGGCTAGATTGACTGTTGAAAGCACCCCGTGTAGGAGGTGCACTAGACAGTTGTGGTGCTTAATGGGCAACCTAAGACATGGGAGTATCCAGAGTACCACTGGAAGTACTGAATGAACTGGCGGCTCACATATCCTCTACCATGATGGGATGCAATTAGGGCACGAGCACTACTATATCCGCCAGAATCTTGAGGCCTCTTAACCTTCCTATCCTCTCTCTCCCGGCCCTACATGCCCTCCAATCTCTGTACAATCTCTACCATCTGCTGATACGAGGTATCCGTCTCCAACTCTCCAGCGATGGTGAATCTAATACCATAGTTAAGCCCCTCGATAAACCGACGGAACCACTTTCTGATTGTAGAAACCAAGGCAGGTGCCTGTAAGGACAAATCACTGAATCTGACAACATACTCTGATAGTGTCATAGTATACTGGCGCAGCTACTCAAACTCCATGCACCATGCATCCCGAAGGTGTTCGGGAACAAACTCTCTCAAGAACATCTCTAAAAGCTGAGCCCATATGGATGAAGCTGCATCGGTTGGCTGCCCTCATTATAAGCCCGCCACTACTGATATCTTGGTCCCGTTACCTGGAGTGTAGTAAAAGCAACCCACTCTCTCCACAATACCCATGTTGTGGAGAATACGGTGGAAATTCTCCGTAAAAACCATTTTCTTCCTCTGTAGCTAGGCCGCTGAAAGTAGGAGGGTGGTACTTCTTGCAGCTCTCAAGTCTAAGCTCCTCCTCCTCAGATGCTCGTTCCCTAACCTCAAACTGAACTAGAACAACCGGCTGCATAGGTATAACCTCTAAGACCTGGTCAACAAGGACCCATTTCTCTACGGTACGGGCTGTGGGAGTCTGAGCTCCTCCCCCAGCCTGAGATGTGGCTGGTGCAAGTAGGATCAACCCCACTTGAGCTAGAGTACCAAACATGCTCAAGAGTTGTGCAAGGTCTCCTGAAGTGTAGAGGTGGAAACAGGCAACTCAGCTGTCTAGACTCCAACTAGAGCTATTAGTGGCTCATCCATCGCAGCTCAGACAGGTGCTCTGGCAAACCCACGTGCCCCTCCTTAGTCTCTACCCAAGCCCAAGCCCAAGCCCAAGCCCGGCCTCTCGCAGCTCTACGAAGGTGTCGCAAGTGTCTGATCATCGGATCCAACAATGCATGTCCTCACCATCTGTGAGAGAATAGAAAGACAGGGATTCAGAACTTCAAAGTAAACAAATTCGCATGACAGTGAATCAAAGAAATGAAGTTTCCTAGCAGTTCCATACATCTCGAAGATAAGTACAGACGTCTCTATACCAATCCGTAAGTCTCTACTAAACCTGCCTATGACTCGTAATACCTATGAACCTAAAGCTTTAATACAAATTTGACACGACCCAACCTCTTTTCGTAGAATGTCATGATGGCACCTAGCCTCTAAGACTAGGTTAGCCTAAGACACATGAAAAATTAACGGAAATAATAATAAAACTTCCAAGCTAACCAACTTATATCATAAGAAGGACTCCATAATACAGCTAAAAATAACACCCAAAACCTGGTGAGACCGAGTCATAAGTTCTACACGAGTATACTAAAACATCCCTATACATCAATATCTATAATAAGAGTATGCAATAGGAACTAAGACAAAGGGTGACTATGAGGCCAGTGAATGCCGGCAGGTATACGTTGAAGTCTCTGATCCAAAGCTCAACTCATGGATGCCTATCCTCGTATGAATTTTTTGGATTTGCACAAAGAGATGTTCAAAAAAGCGTAGTATACGCCACAATGGTACCCACTAAGTATCAAGCCTAACCTCGGTAGAATAATAAAGAGGTCAGGTCAAGACACCTATGGGAATAAATAAAGAAGCAGAACAGGTATGGTACAGTATACTAATGGAGACAATAAAAATGATACAATAAGGAAATACAACAAGAATAGCTACAATGAGATTAAGGCAATAATGGCATCACGTGAGAAACACACAATAAGAATACCAAGGAAACGATGCAAAGAAAACACAAGTGATGTAAATGAAGGATAACAACAAGAATCACTACTGAGGTACTACCTTGTAGTCTCATATCACAATCAAAATCTCAATCTTTCCTTATACACCGCAAGAGCCTTTTTAGTTTTAAAAATCATTTTTCCCAAAATAGTTACCCGCGTTCTAGCCCACTTTATCACACGGCGTGGCTTCAGTTCCCCTACTAGCAATATGTGTATCAAGTCCACCTTATCTCATCGTATGTGTTGACACCCCCCATTCTTATACCATCGCATGTGTATCAATATTATAACACATGACAAATCACACCTCAAGTTTCCAAAGCCACAACTTGGCAAAGAAGTTAACAATAATAATATTTCCACAATAAATAGCCCATTCCTCAACCACAATGTGTACAAGAGTCTCAACAATAGCAAATGAACATGGCTCAACAAGAATGGTATTTCAACAATTTACAACCTTACCTCAAATTAATCACGGCTTTTACAACTTCAACACCAAAACTCACAGTAAGATATTCCAATAATAACAATTTCAAGTAAGGTAACTCAACAGTTAAACATTTAACAAGAAAATGAGAAAACAACAACTTCAACTAAGCATGTAAGGGCAAATAACAAGTAAGAGATGAGACAAGTATTAACAATGTCAAGTGAAGCATGTAAGGATAGATTAACAATGATGAATATAACATGTCATGACAATTCAATTAAAGGCATGACAAAAACCTACATAACTTAAACCTGTCGATTACTGCATTTAGCTCGTATACCCACTCGTCACTTTTCGTACATAGCTTTCACGTACCACAATTAACACAAACCAATATCAATCCTAAGAGGTAATTATCCCACACAAAGTTAGGCAAGACACTTACCTCAAAACATGCTAACTCAATCCACTAGTTGTTGATACCCAATTTTTCCCAAACTATTTTTAAAATTGCATATATACCTTCAAAATTATGCATCAATAGCAATTGGTATTTTTTCATAATTTTTCTATATTTTATTAATTTACCCAACATTTTTATTTTCAATAAATAATTACAAAATGTCATTAGAAATGATTTCAAAAGAATTTCTTGATTTAATTTATTATTCATGGTCCTATTTAAACAAAATTACTTCATAGTTAGCCAAATTGGCATCATTTGGCTACAATTGCAATAACTTTGCAAATATAGCCCAAGCATATGATTTTATACTATTTTGACTAGAAATTAATCATTTGTATTTTAAAATATTAAATAATCATTTTTAATTATTTTCTATGTGTAAAATTCATTTTGTACGATTATCAACTATTTTGTAAATTGTTTTGTTTAATTTAATTGGGTATTTAATAAATAGCCAATTTCATTTCAATTCTAGTCTAATTAAATCAGACCCAACCTAATTAAAACAGTCCAAACCCCAGGCCCAATCCATCAATCCTACCCGACCCAATCCCTAGTCCAATCTACACCGTTGATCTATTCTAATCAACGGTCCACATCCCCCAATTCCTAATTTAACCTAATAGACAACCCCCCCCCCATTCTCTTATTCTCTCATCACTCTCCGCCGACACACCCTCCCATTCTCTCTCAAATTCTCTCAAGATCCCTCTACTAAACCATGGTTCCTCTCACCAGCCGTTGGCTTGCCGGTAATAATGGCAGTTCCACCACCACCCCTAGCCTCCATGGCTCCCCCCATGCCGGATTATTGCTACCCTAAGGTCCTCAAGGAACCAGAGGCGGTTCAACTCACCCCATGGTTTTCATGTCATTCTCAGGCTAATCTTGGCCTATCCGAGAAAGATCCTACCATCTCCGGCTAAAACCTGTGATTTTTTTAGCTAATTCTCTCTTTTGGGTTCTCTCTCTGAAACCCTGATTTTGACTCTTGATTTCTAGGGTCTGTAACAAGATCTGAGTCTATTTGAGTTTTCTTTACTGTTTTCTTAGGGATTTCTCCAATTTATTCTAAAACGACTCTTCGTCTTCAAACTAGGGTTTCTTAACCCATTTTAAAAATGGTTTTTCCTTCTGATTTTAGTATTAACCTATGATTTTCACTATGTTTAAACGTTTGTTTGAGTTTTCTCTTTTTATCTGAATTATTATGTTGAAAACCCTAAGTTTCTTGGTATTAATCCTGGATTCTGAGTCTGTTTTGTGATAACTTGTTCCCTTAATCTGTATATGTGTTTGTTTCTTACGAGCCTTATGATTCTTTGTGGTTTTACCCTATCTTGTTTATCAGTGCCTCTGAATTTTACTTCTTCCGCCTATGTCATGTTTATTCTATTAATTCATGCTATGTTGTACATGAATCCCTAGTTTTTTATATTATTTTTGCCCTACTCAGCTTCTTAGAGTTCTGATTTTGCTTACTATGTGCTTGTTCTCGTAAAGTTGTGCTAAATTAGTGCTATTTGCTATTTTTGAATCTTTGAATCTCTGTGACTGATCCTTCACTGATTTCTTGTGATATTCTCTACTGATTTCAACCTCTAAATATTTTCTTGCCTTATTTTATCGTTGACCATGCTATCAAATTGATTCTTAGACACTTTCCTTAATTAGAATTTGTTGAGCCTAGCCTCTATTACATGCTCTGTACTATGCTTATTTCCTTATATGTCATGTTCAGTCTTACATGATTTCATTCCTTATTTGTCACTTCTTATTACCGTTTGATTTTTTTAACTCCTTAATTAAGGGAAGTACCTATGCTGATTTGGTTCTAATTGATACATATTGCTTTAATTACTACTGAACTATGTTTCCTGCCTTATTTGTTGCATGTTCTTTAACTATAAATACCCTGATTTTCATTAAACACAAAACATGAACACATTAGTTCAAAAAGCTCTCTTTGACACAAAAAAACACTTTTCTCCTCTCTTTTCTCTGGTTACTTGCTATTGTTCTAAGTCAGCCGGCTGCAAGCCAAGGCTGATTAATCTACTTTCTTACTCCTCGCTTTGTATTTACTATCTTCTTTACTGGTATGTTCTAATTTCAATTCAAGCCCCAAAACAATATGTGTCTCCCATTACTTCAATTTGTCATGTTTCTAATATGCTTCCATCTATGGTTTGGTTACTCAGCCTGCAATTAACATGTCTACTTCACTGTCTTCTTTACTGCATGCTTCTGAATATACCCCCTTAGGATTAGCATGCTTTTGAATCCCTTTCTAGTGCACCCCAATATGACTATGTTTCTCTGATCCCTGGCATGCACCTTCCTGTTTAAAGTAGTTGGCTATCCTAAGTCTATTTGATTCTGTATTATCCTAAAGTTCATGTTGTACTTTAAAAGCCTTGACCCATTTCATGGTTCCTTTAATTTTGTACCTCTGTGCATCCGTTCTTACTATGTGCCCTATACTTACCCCAAATCCCCATTACCCCTGATTAGATGTGTGTACTCGTTTGATTCCATGTATTGAAGTGTTGATAAACCTCTTCTGGTTCTGTATTTGGTTTGATTGATTGTTAGTCACCTTACCCTTTTCAAATTGTCTTATTTAATAACTCCCTATGTTTTCTTACAAAACTATTACAAAAAAGTCTCTTTTCAAACTGTTTTCCTGCTTAAATCTTTTCAAAACTATGTCAAGCACTTTCACTCTACTCTTAGACCACTAAGTTCTTCCACTTTTGTGTGATCCTTGCCTTGGGACTCTTGAGCTCCCTCTGAACATGGACACACAAAATCTGGCCTTTTCATATTGCACTTACTCTGTCTTGGCTATGAAATCTGGGTGTGAGTGTCACACCTCCTTTTTCCGGCTTTACTACACCCCGGGAAGGGTATAATAAAAAAAGAATTTTTCCAATTAAAGGACAATCAAAACGGGATTCGTTTATTAAGAGATTCAGAGTCGCCACTTGGGAGATTTGTGGTGTCCCAAGTCACCGGTTTGAATCTCGAATCGAAGAAAGGATTTGTGATGACCCGGCCCGTTGTCAAGTGGGTTACTGCCTCGTTTCCCCCATATTATATTACTCTATGTTTCAATGTCAGTATTCGAGTTGATCGGATAGAATTGAATTGGTTTTAGTTGAAAATGAGGCACATAGTCTCATTGAAGGAAGCTTGTTTTGGAAAAGTCAACTAGAAGTTGACTATTCAGTTAGGAGGCTCGGATGTAAATTTTGATGATTCGATTAGCTTCGGGGGATGATTTATGACTTAGGAGTGAAATCGAAATTGATTTTGGAGGCCCGGTGTAGAATTAGGCTTGAATTGGCGAAGTTGGAATTTTGGCGAATTCCGGTGGATAGGTGAGATTTTGATCCGGGGTCGGAATGGAATTTCGAGAGTTGTAGCAGCTCCGTTAGTTGATTTTGGTTATGTCTGCAAATTTTCAGGTCATTCGGACGTCGTTTGGTCGGGTTTTTGATCGAATGTGAGTTTCGGAAGTTTTAGTTTAACTTAGGCTTGAATCCGTCGTGATTTGATGATTTTGTGTTAATGGACATTTTTTGATGATTGGAACAAGTTTAAATGAGGTTTTAGGATGCGTTGGTGCTTTTGGTTGAGGTCCCGGGGGCCTCGGGGTGATTTCGAGAGTTCAAACGGACTAGTTTTGGCCTTGGGAGATAGCAAATTTTTGCTGTTGGGTGTTGCAGACTCTTGTTCATCGCGTTCATGTGAGGAGTAACGCCAACGCATAGGGTATTTTGAGGGAGCCTGGGATTTTTCCTTCGCGTTCACGAAAGAGAGTCCCGCGATCGCGTAGATGTGGAATCTTGTTGATCGTGTTCGCGTGAAGGGGCGACGCATTCGCGTAGGCCAGGGAAGTGGGCCATCGCATTCGCGTTGTGGTTGTCGCGTTCGTGTATGAGGGCCTGGGATCCAGATCAAATAAAGCATCGCGTTCGCGTGGCTAAGTTCGCGAACGCGATGAAGGAATTGCTGGGCGGACAGAAGGGTTTATAAACATTTCCTCCGCGAGCTAAAGTCATATTTCACCATTGTTGAGCAAATTTGGGAGCTTTTGACGAGGGATTAAGAAGGTTTCAACTAGGATTCGATTGGAGGTAAGTTTTATGAGTTAAATACATGATTTTATTGAAGATTCATCATTTAAAACTCTAAAAATTAGGTGAAAATTTGAGAAGTTAGGGCTTGATTTTTGCTATGTAAATTTGGAATTTGGTGGCCTATTTGGACTCCGATTTTGATGAACTTTATATGTACGGACTCGTGGCAAGACGAGGATTCCAAAAATGTTAATTTCATAATTTTTTGAGAAGCGGACCCGGGGCTCGGGTTTTGCTAGTTTGGATGTTCTAGCTATAATTCGATTGTTTCCGATTGGGTGTTATCCCATTAGCATATTATCATGAACTCCTTATGATTTTGGTTAGATTTGATGTGCGTGGATGCCGGTTTGAGGAACAAAGGCGTCGCGGGCTAGAGTTTTCGCCGGTTCGAGGTGAGTAATACTTGGGAATGATATCCTGAGTGTTTGAAACCCCGGATTTGCACATCTTAGTGCTATATTGTGGTGACTTGCACGCTGGACCTGAGCGTGGGGTAGAGCACCGTTTGGGATCGTGACTTG
>MU679947.1:0-10325 GCA_026770625.1 Nicotiana glauca | reverse complement strand
ATGAAGGGAGTCATGCGATTCGGGAAGAAAGGGAAGTTGAGTCCTAGGTATGTCGGGCCGTATCGGATCGCTCAAAGGATCGGGCAAGTTGCTTATAGGCTGGAGTTGCCTCCTGAAATGTCATTAGTGCACCCGGTGTTCCGTGTGTCCATGTTGAAGAAAGTGATTGGAGATCCATCCACCATCGTGCCAGTCGAGACTATCGAGGTTAATGAAGACTTGTCGTATGAAGAAGTTCCAGTTGCCATCCTAGATAGGCAAGTCCGTAAGTTGAGAAATAAGGAGGTTGCCTCTGTTAAAGTGTTGTGGCAAAGTCAACAAGTTGAGGAAGCCACGTGGAAAGCAGAAAAAGAAATGAGAGAAAAATATCCCCATTTGTTTGATCAAGCTTAGAAGAAATTAGGTGGCCTTTCTATCTTTGAAACAACTATCATTGTGTCCGAATTGTTTTCCTCCTAATGCTAGTGAAGTTTCTCTAAATTGTGCAAGAGTCGTATGTGTTGTGATTACGTTAGGTCACTTGAACTTTCCTTGATAAATGAAAGATTTATAAAGACCCATGGGTTAAATAAACAACTAATGGTAAGTGTAGATTGATAATTGTTTGTTTATATGTATGTGGCATGTTGGAATGGTTAAATAAGGTAGGGACTCATTGAAGTGGCTAGTTTATGTGCAAAATGTAACAAAGTGATTGAATATGTGCAATTGTTGAGGTAATGAATTGTGTACAAGCTGTAGAAAATATTGTAAATATGTATTGGTGCTTGGGAATATATTTCGGGGGCTTTCTGTCAGGTGGATATGTCCATAATACAAAGGAAACTCTGGCGAAATTTTTCTAAAATATGGGAGTTAGTGAAAATTTTGAGAGTTGCATATCATGTCTTTCAAAAACCAACTGATTTTCAAAATCCTCATTCGAGGACGAATGATTTTAAGGGGGGGAGGATGTAAGGCCCCGTAAAATTTTGTGCTTAAAACCTAGTAGCTCATAGTGTCAAGATCCGAATATTGTGTTGGGAATGTGTATAATTCTTCACGGCGAGCTTGCGAGCCGCGGTTCGGACCCTCGGTGGTGATCTAAGCTTTAAAAATCAAAAGAATAAATTTTTCCAGAAAATTGTCATTTCTACGGTCAAAAATGCGGTCGCAGATCAGCTATACGGACTGCATTCCTACCGTAGAGTGAAGCAGAAAATTGGTCTAAGATGATGTCAAAAATGCAGCCCATTCTGCGATCGCAGAATCGAAATGCGGACCGCGTTCCTGCCGCATTGTGAACTAGAGAATTGGTCGAAGTTGATGTTGAAAATGCGGTCCATTCTGCAATCGCAGAATCGAAATGCGGACCGCATTTCCACCACATTCCCAGGCAGAGATGTTTAGTGATTAGGGTCAGTTCTGCGGTCCAATATGCGGACTGCATTTCTGTTCTGCGATCGCAGAATGGACCNTGGGTTAGGAAAGGCACCCAGGTCCGCTTGACAGGGGCTACCCGGTCGGGCGCCGGTCATGTCCCTCGATTTGGGGTGTGACACTTCGGATAGTCCTTCTTCCAATGCCCCTTTTCTCGACAAAAGGCACATTCATCTTTGCTGAGTATAGATCTTGACTTGGATCTCCCCTTCTTTGTCCTCGTTTGATTTTGAGGACGACCCCTTACAAATAGTGCTTCTCCTTCTCCGTCCTTCTGTTTTTCTCGCTTTCTTTGTTCGTAGCTGTACAAAGCTGAACAAACTTCTCTGAGAGAAACTTCGTCATTTCCATGGAGTAGAGTAGTTTCAAGGTGCTCGTACTCATCAGGAAGTGACACCAATAATATGAAGGCCAAGTCACCATCATCATAAGTTGTATCCATATTTTACAAATCTGTGACCAACTTATTGAAACTGGTGATATGTTCATTCATCGTGGTACCAGGAACATAGGTGAAGTGAAACAGTCTCTTCTTCATGTACAATTTATTTTGATTGTTTTTCTTCAAAAATTTATCCTCCAGTGCTTTCCATAATTTACTAGCAGAAGTTTTCTTTGTGTATGAATATTTCTGTTCTCTAGCAAGATAGGATCGAATGGTACCGCAAGCAACATGGTTGATAATTCTCCAATCTTCTTCTCTAATAGCATCTGGTCTCTTTTCTTCAATAGCAAGATCTAGCCCTTGTTGAAAAAGGACATCTAGAACCTCGCCTTGCCACATCCCAAAATGTCCGAACCCGTCAAAAATTTCTACCGGAAATTTCGCGTTTGACACAATTCTTGTCATAAGCGAAGATGCCAATGATGACGTATTGTTGACACTTGATGTAGATTCTTCTTGTTTATCGTCTCCCATTTTTGACACAAATATTATTTAATAGCTGACGATACAAATCAAGATTATTTCCTTTCTGGTGTGAAAGATCAGACTACGCTGCAACCATAGAGCATACTCAGACAGAACCTTGACTCAGTTACCAAGATAAATCTTTTCTGATGTGGAAGATCAGACTGTGCTGCAACCACAGAGCATACTTAGACAGTACCTTGGCTCTGATACCAATTGTTGCGGAAGCCAAATGTATATAGTGTGAATGAGTCACAACTACTATACCAAAAATTATGGTAGCCACCAAATAATAAATAAGACAATAAAACAACAATAAAAGGAACACCAGAATTTATGAGGTTCGGCTAATTTTGCTTACTCCTCGGACACAACCAATATTTTATTCCACTACAAAAATACAAGTGAAATAATACTAAAGAGAGAAGATACAAATATCTTAAGAAGATAAGAAGGCAAATGAGAGGTGTGTTTAAATCCTAAACATTAGACCTTCTTTTATAGGGAAAAATTCCCAAACCAAAGGTTAACCCACCGATGTGGGACTAACCATTTTGCCAAGAAGTCAACACAAGCCACAAACTAGGTATCAATTTGGGTACGCAGAAGAATGACACATGAGAATGCCATTTCCTGCTAATTTTTAAAAATACTGAACTCTGCTGATTCTGACAGTAGTCTAGGTAGAAATTAAATGGCTTGGCTCTTTACGAGAATAACTAACAAGTATTTTCATGTTTAATTTATATGACTGTAGTTTGACTCGGAACAAAATTTAAGAAAGAAATGAAGTCTTTTGAAATTTATAGTATAACAATTGTGTGGTTAAAAGATTTTTATAACTTGTATGATCATAAACATATCATAATTTTTTTATGATTATAATAACTTCCATTAAAGATAAAATGAGAATTTAAAAATTAAATTATTTTCAAGTATAGAAAAGCATTATTTTTTGGAATAAACTAAAAATAAAATAGCACATGAATAAACGGTACAGAGAGAGAGAGTATACATAATTGAAAACTTCACTTGTTATGTTGTAGCTTCTAATTTACATTTATGTATAAGTTATTTAATATTAGGCGGAACCAAAGCAGTGGCGGAGCGAGAATATCCACGAAGGGGGTTCAAAAATTTTTTTTTAGCTTGTGAGAATTGAACCTATGACCTTACAAAGATTTTGAACCCCCTTGACCGCTAAACTACACTATAGAGTTGTGTTAAGAGGGTTCAAAACTTAATATATAGAGATAAAAATAGATTTTGCCTTATATATATAGTGTAATTTTTCGGCGAAGGGGCAATAAAATCCCTTGTGGTATGCTAGATCCGTCCCTGATCACGAGAAACAATTTTAGTGTATGGTGCTGAATTTTCATAGACAATAAGCAAGTGTGAAATAATGACTTTATTATTGTCTGTTAGAGATCATGTATACTTACTAGCGCTTCTCTCTTGTATTGCCCTGATAGTACACATTTCGCTAACGCATTACATTCTTGAACAGACCAAAGAAATACATGCTTTTTAGTTTTTACATTAAATTAGCTTCAATACAATGAAGAAAATTAGATCATAAGACCATATCTTTGTCCATATCTAGTATCATTATACATGGTTCTGTGTCTACAACACCAAACAACAACCCAGTAGAATTTCACTAGCGCGACCTGGAGAGTGTACACACATCTTACCCCTACCCCGGAGGGGTAAAAAGGTTGTTTCTGGGAGACCCTTGGCTCAGATACAAGGTTCTATCAGTGATATGAAATATGAAGTCAATTGATGCTGCATTAGTTAGTTGTGCACCTGAATAAACTAGCTCATATTTCTAAAAGATAGAAAATGGTTTAGTTCTCACAGTAGTATGTTCTTTTCGCTAATTCTGTCTCATGATTGTATCTGTTAAGTATTCATTTCTTGCACAATAGTTCTGTTTATTTTGTTTTCTGCGGTAGAAGGAATATAGATAAATAAAAAGTAGTGCACGACTCATATATCGAATAATTATTTACATAATGTTCTACACATATATATGGTTACAGATAAAAAGAGATGCATTAGATACATATGCATTTTTCCCAAGCATCTTCAAGATTGTTACATCATTTCAGACATCGTTCTTGATTGAAGAACTATATTTAGTCTGATCGTCATAGTATTTTGACCACAGCATAACACCACCGTACTTAGTTGAGCCCTTTATTTTGGGAAGAACTTGAGAGGTGAGATCACCAGCAGGGATAAATCCGCTTCCCGCGGCTGCAGGAGCTGCTGGTAATCCCAGATAAATCTTTGTAGCCGGAATATCTGAAGTCCATTGTTCCCAAGCAGATTCAAGATTGTTAATATCACCAGAACTGTATTGACAAGGAGGATTGTTATAGAATTGAACCCAAACATAATCGAAAACCCCTGTTTTTAATGCATTTCCAATCCAAGCATCAGGGAATGGACATTGAGGCGCTGCTGTTAAATACACCTTTTTCCCCATACTATTATATGCAGAAAGTGACTTGGCCAAAACATCCCAATATAGATTCGTTCCGCCTTCAATATCAAAGTCTATTCCATCCAAAATAGCATCGCCAAGAGGACGACTGCTTGACTGTCCCCCTAAGAAATTGTTCCAAAGATAAGTGGCAACTTCCCTAGCATCATCAGCAGAGGAGAGGTAATAAAATCCAGCGCCGCCTCCAATCGATAAGATTACTTTGATTCCTTTTGATTGGCACGATTTTATGTCTGAACTTAATTTGGTGCACTCGCCAAGACTTGGATCACAATGACCAGCAAGATTTATCGTAGGTTGTTGACCATTGCCAAAAGTCGCTAGAAAAGCTATGTTCACAATTTCATAGTTTCCGGTGGCACAAGTTTCTGCTAGAGTTCCTTCATTTGCATTTTGTCCCCAATAAATAGAAATTCCACCGGCATTACAAGAAAGAACTAGTACCAAAATGGATAATGAGAAGATTGGCATATATGTTTTCATAGACAATGCCATAGTTCACAAAGATTTTGAACCAACTATCGTAGCAGTGGTTGAATTGTGGAGAATGTGTTACGAGGAACATGGCATTTATATGGGGGGCATTCTTAGATAGAGGGCTACTATTTTGTGCTTATTAATGGGTTTTGCTTCGCGGTCACGTAGTCCCTTTTTTATATGTATGAATTAGCAACAGTTTTAGCTTATGTTTTTTATCCACAATAACGGTCCGTAGTCTCACAAACTTGTTGGCATTGTCTAGTAGCTCTTGTCCACAACACAAAGTTACAAGTAATTTAGGGGCAGATGCAAGATTCTGAAACAAGTAATATAATGCACTTAGAAGCCCTTTGATGTAAGTAAATAATTTAAAGACCCTAAATAATCACAATTCACATGACACTTTGATTAGATGCAATGATCCTCATGATTGGCAAATGCGGTGCTCAGAATTTTTCTAAGAGTGCAAAGTGTTAATTTACCAATCGTAAAGGTGTTGCTCGCATCCATTAAAAAAGAATGGATTTTATTCCGCAATATAGTTTGGGAAAATAGTACTATATAGTCGCTCTCAAAATAATAGGCAGAAAAATGTATATTTTTTTTTATAATATTGTCTATATTATATAAAAATTATACAAATTTTATATATTTTTTCGGCTACCGAATGTAAATAGTTTCTGGTGCGGGCTAAAAGTGATAAAACCCCTTTTGTTTATCATCTGGTGTTCAGTATTCATATTTTGACTCGGCTAAATTTGAATTCGTCACGAAAAATCTCATATTGGGGGCTAAAGTTCTCCCTAACAAGGCGAATTTCATGCCCAGGGCTCATATCTAAAATTTAAGGGCTCAAATCTAAAATTTATAATTAAGGATGAAAGAGTATTTAATTCCATAATAACCCGTGTTGGCCAAACTATTGTTAGTACCACAAGCTATGAGAAACAATAAAAAGGCATAACGACCAAAAAAAAAAAAGGCATATATATACGATGTTTGATGCATGGAGTACTAGACGCAGCACCGAGTAGTTTGAAAATTTTGACGTCAGGTCATTGATAAAATGAACAACTACAAACCTCTTCCAAAACAATGCAACTGCGTATTATATATATTCAGTGGCGGAGCCAGGATTTTCATTAAGGGGAGTCAAAATATAAAAAAACAAACTCACCAAGAAGTCAAGGGGTGTCATTATATAGTATATATACATATTTTAAAAAAAATTACCTAGCTAAACAGTATAATTTTCCGACGAAGGGGTGTCGGTTGACACCCCTTAGGTGCATGTGGCTCCGCCACTGTATATATCAACATATACATTCAATACACATGCCAAAAAATTAGTAATGTTAAAATATGAGTTAGCACAAAAGGGAAGAATAACGTTCATAAGGATGTAATAAACACTCCTCGCCCGGTAGCATTTAATAGGGAATATTTCATGGTATTAAGTACGATTGACCGTTACAAATAATTTGGTATTTATGCTCACCGTTACATTTTTATCAATGGCCTTCATAATTGTATTAAAGAGGGGCACGATCCTCGGACCTCATTCCCTAGATGTAGCTATAAATAGGGAGCTCAGCTATCATCGTAAAAGACATGACTTTTCTGAAAAACTTATACTATACTTTATCCAAAGCTTAATACAATTTTATCCTCTTGCTTTTCTATTTCATTATTGTTGTGCCCAGAAAGAGTGTGTTTCTGCTATTTCATTTCCATCTCAAGGCTAAGTATTGTATATTTCTTCATCTATCTTATTATTTCAGAATCAAATTAATTTGCTTGTCTGGAAACCACGTATAAATTCAATTGTACCGCTTTACGAGTAAATAGTTTGGCACCCACCATGGGGCCTAGACAGTCGTGCAATTAAATTGATCCTTGCCTTTTTCACTAACATGTTTTGATTATTTTGTCGTAGAAAAAATCATAAGAAATGACAGACGGGTATTAACAACACGCACAATCCCGAGATTCGAGGGGATCAGCCTCGTTTCAAGGACTCAATCAGTGACACCCAGATGAGGGGAACGACGCCACACCAGTGCACGGCAGGAAATATCCTCGACATGTTCGGTAGACAACTCCCGTTGAGGCTGAGGAGGAACATGTCGTTGACACGATAAGGGTTTTGCAAGAGCAACAGGCCATCATTCTAGGACACCTCACGCGACAGGATACAGTTATGACGGAGTTGAATAAAGTGTTGTCGAGGGCTTCAAATAATGCGAATAGACGATAGTCGGTTCCTCCCGGTTCTCCTACGAATCAAACAATGCTGAGGGTCGACAACAACACCCTGAGGGGCGAAGTTGGCTCTGATGGGGCTGGGGGAGCATCTCTGGCCCCAATAAGGAAAGAGATCTCTTAAAAAATGAACTCTTGCGGTTTATGAGGGAAGTGAATGCCCGCATAGACCAAATCCCGAGCGTAGGGCAGATGCTGAAAGGACCGGACTCAAAGAAATATACTCAGTTACCATGCAAACCGAGCGCAACACCAGAATTAATTTCAAAGCGATTTAAAATGCCCGACGTGCCAAAGTACAATGGAACTTCAGACACTCAAGAGCATATTACCACCTATACAACGGCGGTAAAGGGAAATGATTTAGATCCTCACAAAATTAAATCTGTTTTGCTGAAGAAATTCGGAGAGACTCTCATGAGGGGAGCCTTGACGTTGTATTCATTGCTACCCGAGCATTCCATAGACTCCTTTGAGATACTCGCGGATTCTTTCATCAAGGCTCATGCCAGGGCCAAAAAAGTATAGGCACGAAAGGCTGACATATTCAGGATTATGCAAGGAGAATCCGAGTTGCTACAAGAGCTCGTTACCCGATTCCAGAAAGAGAGAATGTTGCTCTCGGTTGTCCCGGATGAATGGGCGGCTGAAGCATTCACCAAGGGACTGAATCCGAGAAGTTTAGATGTTTCCCAAAAATTGAAGGAAAGCCTGCTTGAGTTTCAAGAAATGACTTGGCTTTCCACCGTCGACCAAAGGATGGGAGAAGAATAGAGAAAAATCAAAAGACGGTTTCGACACGGACAGACGACCTTCGATGGGTCGATTTTTTTCTCTACGAACGAACCAAAGGCCGTGACAGAGGCTTTCAGACAGTGGACATGTTTGCCATCAACAGAAGGACTAATGGAAGTCGGAACAATAGATCGCTGCAGGATAAAGAAGCGTCAGGGTCACAGGATCATTCCTACCCAAGCTATCATAATACAATTTCAACGTCAGCATAGTAAAGTTGGTGTCAGCCATGAGAAACATCAAAGAAGCACGGTTCCTGAAACTAATGAGATCTGATCCCAACCAGAGAGATCCCAAATTATGGTACGAATACCACGGGATGAATGGCTACTGGACTGATGACTCCCGACATCTCCGAAAAGAACTGGCAACATTATTAAAGAATGGTCATCTCAGAGAATTCTTAATGACCGAGCTAAGAACAAATATGGTCGTAACTGGGACAATGCGGAATCCTTGAAAGCAGTAGAAGATCCCCCGCGCCAAACGATCAACATGATCTTCGGAGGGAATGAAATCAACGGAATCATCTTCTAGGTAGCAAAAAATAAAAAAGTATCAATAACCCATAGCAAGATGCCCCGGAAAGTCGTCGAAGACGATATCACTTTCACGAAGGAGGACGCAGACGGATTGTTTCTACCATACAACGACGCATTGGTAATTTCTTTAAATATGCTAGATTTTAAAATTAAGCATGTTCTAGTGGATCCATGAAGTTCGGCTAACATCATACAATAGAGAATATTGGAACAATTTAAACTCACGGGAAGCATTATTCCAGCCACAAAACTCCTCGTCGGATTCAACCTCGCGAGCGTGACCACCCGAGGAGAGATTTTTCTTCCCACAAACACCGAAGGGGTAAATAAAACAACTCTTTTCGAAGTGGTAGACGGTGATGTTGGATATAACATTATTCTGGAAAGACCATGGTTGCACGAGATGAAAGTTGTACTATTTGTGAGCACGTGATTTTTGCCCTATATGAGAATTACTCCCAAAAATTCAAAATAAAATATATTTTTTTGTGTTGTGTTGATTTTCTGTGGATTTTGTGTTATTTTTCGTATTGTTTGCATTTCTCTGTGCGTGTTTATTTGTTAAATTAATATAAAAAAAAATATGTTGTGTTTACATTTAGGATTTATTAGGAGAAATTAAGTCTTATTTCACAAAATCACAAAAAAAACAATACGCTTTACATTTTAGCACTTAAAGGTCTAGCTGTGTGATTTATTTTAATTAATATTCAATTGTGTGTGTTAATTATTAGTAGAAGTTAATTAGTATTTTTATAAGTTAATTTGATTTTGTAATATGATTTAGAATTTTGGCTTTTAATTATTTTAGGAATTAAAATGAAGAAAAAAAATGAAAATAAAGAGAAAATTGGATTTGGCCATCCCAATTTAACCAAAATCAGGCCCAAAACCCTTATCCCTCACCGGTCCAAACCAGCCTTGCCCCTGAGATAAGAGAAACGGCGTATTATGACATCTAAACTACATCGTTTCATCGTCAAAAGATCTCAGCCGACCATTCCTCTCAATCCAACGGTTGAGATCCCATCTCCCCTACCCGTTCAAACGACCCGATCCACTCCCAGACCCGACCCCACTTTAAACCCAAACGACCCCGTTTCTACACCAGACGACCCCGTTCTGTCTTCGCCAATTAATCCAAGCCGTTAAGATCATTTGATCAAACAGTTTGAATTAATTGAGTATTTTTAACATATCCAGTCACCCCCCAAACCCTCCTTACTCATTTCATTCCCCAAACGACCCCTTCGTCTATGAAAGGGATGAACGAGACAAAACCCTAGCCGCCCCCGTTCCCCTCGCTTGAAAACCCAACGGCGCCGGGTCCGATGTCCGCCAAACTTACACCCTTAAACCACCCTGATTCCCCCTCTCCAAATCCTTACCCCTTTCACCTCGA